>PVJC01004875.1:0-44953 GCA_004026665.1 Murina feae
CCCCAGCCTACAGCAGGTCCCCCAGTCAGCAGCAGGTCCGAGAGACAATTACCTCTCCCAGGCACACCCTGGTGAGCTGCCTTCTCAGGCTTTTCACTCTCTTCAGGGCTTTTTTGGTGTTGAGCACGGGCACGCTCATCATGGGTGTCTTGATGTTGGCGCTGGCCACCATGAGAATCTCCCTCAACCTGCCATAGAACAAGGACACCTGGTTGTTAGAGGCACCCAGGTCCCCTTTCTTGTCAGAGCCTTTTGGGGTGTGGGGCAGACCCCGGGATCTTGCAGGGAAATATGCTCTGGCCCATGTGACAGCCAGTGACTCTCCTGTCCATTTCCTCCACTGGAGCGCAGCTCCTCAAGGACAGGGCTGCAACACATTCTCCTTTCCTATCACCTGTGCCCTGCATACAGCAGGTGCTTACTAAGAGCTTACTGAATGAAAGGTAACTAGGGACTGCACTGGGTACAGGCATCCTGCTCAGGCCTTGCCCCTGAGCTCCGTCAACCTGCACAGACTGTGCGGGAAGGTGAGGACCCTGAGATGAAGAAGCTAAGGAACCCGTCTCAGACAGTGGCAGGGCCGGGTTACAGATGCAGGGGGGGTCTGACCCACTCTTTCCTCTCACCCGCTGGCCATCACCCTGCACTGCCAGGGCTGCAGGGCCAGGGCTGCTGTAGGTCACGTTCTAGGTGGATGGTGCCCCACAGTTGGGCAACCAGGTGTCCCGGCAGGGGCTTCTTTCTGAGCAACAGCTTCCTGAGTCCCGCCCCCGGGAGTGGGAAACTGACAGGCATCCAGGTAACTCTGACACAGGAGCCGGCAGAGGGATACATGGGGACCCTAAGAGGCCAGCCAAAGAAACTGCACAGAAGAGCTGAGTCCCCCAAACTCCAAACCTGATGCCCACTTTGATGAGCCCAGACTTTTGGTCACACACACACACTCTAATTACGTGAGTTCTTCCCCAGGAGCGGGCTAGGACAGACCCCACGTCACACACCCCTGTATCCCACCTCGGAATGCCCAGGGTGACGTTCATCTCCCCTCTGCCAGCGAAGTGGAAGGTGTTCAGCGTCATCTGTGTGGAGGGCTCCCCGATGCTCTGCGCGGCCAGCAGGCCTACAGCCTCTCCCGGGTCGCACAGCGAGCGCTGCCACTTCAGCTGCAGCAGGGTCCGCAACCTGGAAGTGGGGCGGGGGACAGGGGTAAGGAGCGAACACCACCCACCTGCTGGTTGGGTGTCCACACCATCCAAAACTAGGGTGCCTGGAACTAGGCCCTCTCCCTACTTCTGGGCTGGTATTCCCTAACAAATCATCCTCTCATCCTTAAATTCCTGCTGGCGACCCTGGAACGTCTTCATCGGGTGGCAGGGAGCCCAGCGGGTGAAGCTCTGCACGTCCACCTTGGACTGTTCCCCCCCGAGGATGCCACGTGCCCACTCTGCACCGGTTACAAGCCCCTGAGCAGCGAGAATGTCTGAACTCACTGTCACATTTCCTCTGTGACCCCTCCCCCCACAGGCTGTGACAGTGTGCAGAGGTTCAACCTCCTGCTGTACAAACTAGGACGAGGCCCAGGAAGCAAATATGGGGGCGGGGGTTGGGGGTGGAGGGCTGTATTTTCTTAATGAGAGCAAACGGCTGCATGTCCGAAGTGTGGGTCCTAGACAATTTTCTAGTTACCAGCTGTTCTTCCTTCTAGAACAGCAGGGAATACTGTCATAGCCCCACACAGGGAACAAGGAAGGGCTCAGCAAAGGGAGGCTAAATGGACAGGTGTGCAAATGCCGAAGAAAGCACCCAGGTACGCCCCTATGCACGCTCTTTTAAAAGTCAGGCTCCGCGTTAACCAATGTGTCTTCTCTCCCAAGTACTCAAACCAGTGAGGCGTGAGCGCACATCGGTATTCCTGTCAGACCGCCTTCAGAGACTTGCAGAACGCTGGAGTGGCACCGAGCCTGATGCTCGCTCACAGGCCCCCTGCCCGGACAGAGGCTCTCAGAAGTGACCTCTCCCTTCCGTTTGGTGTGATGGGTGTGGCTGAGAGTAAGGGAACCAACCCATTGCCATTCAGTGGCTGCCAACTCCGAGAGCAAATCAAGAACAAGGACAGACCTGAGGCAGGATCGCTGGCCCGTCTCAGCCCTCCAAACCCACAAGATGCTCCCCGGGTAGCCTCTCCCCACTCCTGATGGAGTGCAGCTGGGGGGAGGACCACCACGGTTCTTCCGAGAATAAGGGGCAGCACCATGAGCTACAGAGGAGCAGGAGGAGGGGCTGGGGGAGCCAGGACTTCCGCTTGTAGGGCCAGCCCGGCTGGCAGCTGTGGTAACCTGTAGGACATCTTCAACCCGGGAATCTCAGGGGCCTGGCTGGAGAAACCACTTTAAGGGGTGGAGAGAGCCCCATCCCGCCCGCCCTCTAGTCTCTGTCTCTACTCCTTGCCTCTACTGAGTCCCATCTCCCCGCTGCAGTCCCTGCTCCCTGTCAACCTCTCCAGGCACCTGGCGGGTTTCAGCAGGGGCAGGATGAGCAGGCCCGACACGGCAAGTGCTCTCGGTCACCCAGTTCCGCAGGCCAGGCTCAGTGGGCGAGGGCAAGACCCCTGACAGCCCCCCAAGACCAGCACCACCAGCCAGTCCTGGGGCACTTCTGGTGTTTTAACCCGTTGCGGCTCGAGGCTGGTTCCTGTCTGGCTTCCCACCCACCTGCACCACAGGATTTTTTTTTCTTCCTGTTTTATTTGTGTGTGTGAATGAGGCCAAAGAGGAAAACATGTGTTCCTTCTTCCTTAAGGCTCCAAAGCCCAAAGCTCAAAGGGCCAGTGAAATAATCAGATCCAACCTCACAGAGGGCTGAGACATGGTGTCATCAGGCGGAATGATTTGCTCTCGGAGCCACTGAATGGCAATTAGGTTCCCTGACTCCCAACTGGCCACACCCATCACACCCAACTGAAGAGCGGCCTCTTCCCAGGCTGTCCCGGCAGCGCTCTCTTCTCCGTCTCGGCCGGTGGGGGTGCTCACACCTGCTCTGTCTCCTGTGCCAGAGCCACAGGACCTGCCCTCTGGCGCACTCCCCTCCCTCCTGCGAGGGTCTGAACCTGGAATGCTGCCCCCTCTCCTGAGGCGGGGAAGGCCTACAGCAGGCTTCCCTCTGCATGCGCTGAGCAACGCATCCATGTCGTTACCTGTCAAGAGAAAGCTCCGATTTCTCAAAACTCTTCTCTGCCTGAGATGCCCACTCGCGACTGTAGTCGTCCATCTTTTTCTCAAACGTTTCTGACACCGAGGCAAAGTAGATGTCCGGGCGCCAGACGGCCAGGGTGGGGTCGGGACACGGGGCTGCCTTCTTCTGGTATTTCCTTCGGCTCTGCTCATCCAACTCCTCCCACATCCTCAGCACCTGAAAGGAAGGGCGGCTCAGCCACACCGGAGGCACCAGCAATGGCTACTTCTCCTGGGACACGGGAGGATAAGGAGAACCAAAGGCACTGGCTTCAAAGGCGAGTTGGGAAGAGACAGAAGCCCGAATGCCGTGAGAATCCAGCTCTACACTTAAAACGGGGCAACTGAATCCATCCAGGGCTCACTGCTCCACCCGATTCTGTGAGCTCTTCGTCCCGGCCCACCAATGACAAGGAGTGAATGTCCAAACTGGGATTCTTTGAGAATAAACAGGGCACTGTTACTAATAATGCTAGGACAGTCCAGAGCCAGCCAGAGTGCATTCGCCATGAGCCAGGTGATCGTCTGCCCCTACCCTGGGCTTTCAGACCCCGCGCCCACGCTGTCCCACAGCCGCCACATCAAAGCACACCCCTGCCTGTGCTTGGCCAGGAGGCCTCCCCAGCAGAGGGGAAGGGGGAGAGTGAACCCTGGCGTCTCCCTCCCACCCTCTCGGAGGGGCCCTGAGTGGGCCACCTCCCTCCACTGAGGGATCCTGTCAAGTGGCCTCTCCCCACAGCTGCCCACAGGGTTAGGGGTTAGGGGTTAGGGTTAGGGCCCTCCCTGCCCCTTCCAGCCTGGGGTGGTGCGGAACCCAAGTGAACAGTCCTGGGTCATTCCCTGGAACCCTGCCCACACCTCTGCAGCGCCTCCTTACAGCCCTATTTGACTGCCATGTGTTTTCCAACAGTGAATGAAGCCAGATTTCACGATTACACCTCCCATTAGGGAAACACCCTCCTTCCCTCAGCCCCTGGCCGAGGCCTCTGTGCGCTGGGCATTAGAGACACAGCCCCCCAAGTCACCTGGCAGGTCTCGGGGCTGCGGCCGGGCTGACTGGCGCCCTGGAGGTCCGCGGCTCTCGCGGCTGCCTGGACCTTCTGGGAATAGCTCAGGAAGGCGCCCGTCCTCTGCAGGGGGCCGGGGTGCTTGCTCTGCCATTTTTTGATGGCTCTGAAGTGGCGGAGAGCTTTTTTGGGATCTGCTCTGGATAAAACTTCATGGAGATGCTTCGATTTCATGATTACCTAAATACACAAACCACACACACAAGACCAAAGAGGTGAGGGTGACCCAAGGCCATGCCACACAACTTCACGGGACCAACACAGCCTTGTGGAGCTGTCATGACAGCTGTCAGAGGCTGCGCACCCGTACTAATCGGGGCCTCACTATGTAAACCAGACCTGGGAGCTGGCGGTCCCGGGAGCTGAGGAGTCAGGAGAGAGACGGGCACCCGCAGGGCCCCTTCAGAACACAGGGGAGTGCCAGGAAGAAGTGAAGCCCAGAGCTCGGGGCCAGGGCCAGGGCCAGGACGGAGGAGCACGGCCACATCAGGCTCAGCTTCCCAGCCGGCAGTGAGGGACAGCTTGTGTCTGGGTCTGGGTTCACACGGTGGCTCTGCCATCTCCAGCTAGGCACTGAAGCTCTGACTGGCTGGCCTCAGCTGTGACACGGGCAGGGGAAGGAGTGCTTCCTTCCCCAGTTTACACGAGGATGAGACCCAGACGGTGTCCACAGCTTGAGCTGGGCTCCCGCACGTGGCCAACGCCTCAATGGCAGCTGCTGTCTGGGATGCTCGAGCTTTTCTGCCACCTCCGTCCACCGACGGATGTGGAAATGGCGAGTGTCGCGTGGCATCGAGGTGGTTTGTAAACTCTTCTCCCTCTACTTCTCGGCAGCCACTCTAACTGGGCGGCAGAGCCTGGACTGCGGGACCCGTGACAGCCCAGAGCCCACAGCCCGGCCGCCGGGGGCCTGACCCACCTCGTAGTTGCTGGCGAGGAAGGGGAACTGCTTGGGCTGCAGGAACTGCGTCTTGGGGATGTCCAGGCCGTCCTCCCCGTACAGGAACTGCACCACGCTGCCGTCGCTGTCGCGCACCGTCAGGTCGTACTGGACCACGAGGCCCTCCAGGTGCTTGATGATGCACCTGCGGGGGGCCTGGCTCAGGGCCCAGCATCTCACCTCCCAGGGCAGGAGGGAGGCGGTGGGAAGCGGGAAGGAACTGCTGCTCTACAGACAAGCTAGGCTCCAGGACAGACAGCCTCCAAGGCCCAGGCTCTGAGCTACGGTCTCCCAGCTGGGGCTGCAGCCTGTGCCCGAGAGGTTGGCTGCCCTGCTGGCCCCTGGCTCCCTCTCCAGCCCCAGCTGCCAGTGCCCTTAGAGCGATAGGCAGGCAGAGCAGAGGGGCTGTGTCCCCTCCCAAAGCTTCTGCAATGGTCTCAGTCCAGAGACACTTGGTCAGGGGCTCAGAGGACAACAGGAACTAGATGCCGACGTGACATCCCTAACCCGGCGCCTTCCCTCGCTTTTCCCAGCCGTCAGCTGCCTCCCTCCTCCCCCTCTGCTGCCCGGTGATGGCCCCTCACCTGATCTCAGCCACTCGGCCCTGGTTTCTCCTCCTGCCACTTTAGGAGGAGGTTTCCCAAGAGCCACTGCTCCCCAGGCTCCCGGGGCAGAGCTCAGTGTTCTCGCACTGTCTCCTTGGCACCCAGCCCACCTGCCAGGCTGACGCTGAGCACCCACCGAACATGCTGAACACACGGAGGTGCCCCCCTGCCCAGCTGGACGCGCCCCCAGGGCTGGGGCTCGGCACAGCAGCGGCCTCTCCGGCTGCTCCCTCAGGTCTCTCCCAAGCGTCAGGCCTCATCTAAGGGCCACTGAAACGTGTCTACTTGAGGGCCCTGCTGCTGCCACCTCGCGCCACCCCACTTCTCGTCCCTTGGCTTTCCGTCACTGGGCTGCCACGGAGGCCTGAGAACAGCTGGTCTGACGCCTCCCTGCCTCGCTCCTGCATTCCAGCCAGCTGCCCCACGTCTCTGCCACATGTGCCTCTCGCTCCCGTCGCCATCCTCAAGGGCTCCAGCCTGGGCTCCGCACCGCCGCCCTGGCTCCTCACCCATCGCCGGGAGCACCGCGCCGGCCTCCTCCACCGGGACCTCCAGCAGCAGGCGTCTGTCCCTCTGTCCCGTGGCTCCCCGCGCCCTCCTCCCTCCCGGCCTGCATTCAAAGGCCTCGGGGCCTTGCACCGCAAAAGATGGCGGAGGAACTGGCCGTGGGACCCATGCCCCTGGAGGGGAGCTCAGCCCGTTGTACTGAAGCAGCCAGCTCTGCAGATGGGCTCCCCTCCGACAGCCAAGCCCCTAGGCTGCAGCTCTGGGCGTCCAGGGGATGGACCGAAATATGGGCTGCACTATGGGAATGGGGACTGAGAAGCAGCACAGGAGAAGCGGGAGGGACGGCCAGGCCTCGGAGGGGAGAGGAAAGGAGCTCTGCCTTCCTGTGCGCAGTCAGCAAGTCCCTGAGGGTGTGCTGAAAATCAGGCCTGCAAGCACGGGATTTATTTCCGCTGTCCCTCCATTTCCCACCAGCACCGGTCCCCTGGGCTCATGGAAAACCATTACCCCAAATCCCCAAGGCACCGCCACCCTGGCTGCAACCCAGGAGAGGGAGGCTGGAACGCAGGCATCTGCTAGCCCTGCTGCCGGGCCCTCTGGACTCAGGCCTTGTCCAGGCCGAAGCTTCATTCCCCCAACCTGCTCAACAGGCCTGCAGAGTGGCTACTTGTCTTTCCTCCCAGAGATGAGAGGAAACAGGCAAGTCTAGGCCGGGACCCCACAGAGACACTACATCCGGAGCAACAGTGACTCCAATTCCAGACGCACAGGCAGGGCCTGGGCCTGGCAGCCCCTTGGCTGTCCTGGACTGCCGAGCCCTCCCGGGTCGGAGGACCAGCCCATCACCACCGAGACCTCTCTCGTACCCTTAACTTCCCTCAGAACGCAGGGGCCCTTACTCTGAGCTCATGTGCTATTAATCCTTTAAAAGGGGAAGAATATCTGCCATTTTCTGTCTCAGGATAACCATGGGCATTTTAAAGACATTTTTCCATCTAAAGAAATCCCAAGTGAACCGTCACTGAACACGTGGAAGAACCGATGCGAACGGAATGGGGGCGTTACCTCTGCAGGTAGCCGGAGCGGCTGGTTTTCACAGCGGTGTCCACCAGGCCCTCGCGCCCCGCCATGCAGTGAAAGAAGAACTCCTGCGGGGAAGCGGGACCCAGGTCCCAGAGGTGGCAGTGAGGACGGCGAGCTTCCGGAGGACGGCTCAAGGCCAGCCCTCCAGCAGCCCCGCCTCATCTCCTGGGGCCCCTGACGGCTCCAATGGCCCAGTGCCTTCTGCCCGCCCCGGCGGTGACTGTCGTCTTATCTGCCCGAGAGCAGAGGGGGCGTGGATGAGAAGTGACAGGTCCTGTTCAAGGGACCGGGTGTCTGCCTGCACGTGTGCATCCACCCATGCCCACTCCCCAACAGAAAGGCACTGGTGTCCGTCACTGTTCGGTGCAACCCACACATCTGAATTCCACTCCCCAGAGTGTTAACAGAGGTAAGAGTGTTTTCCAAACTCTTTGACTGCAACCCACAGTAAGAAATACATTTACAACAGTAATCAGCATGCATGCACACACACACACACATACACACATGCACATGAAGATATAACTAGGACTTCACGAAACTACCCCATCCGCGTGCTCTCCGTATCAGCCTGTTCTTTCTTTACATAAGCAATGCCATCACTATCTATTACAGCAGTTTCATGACTAACTACGGGGTCACAACCAGCTTTAAAAATTCTGGTCTCTGTCGGCACACCACCACCCCGTGCCTGAGGCCAGGGGTGACCACTGCAGCCGAGGCACGAGCCCTGGAGCGGCGGGCAGCCTTGAAACAAAGGGTCACTCCCGTTCACAACCTGGACTTTGCTGTCTGACCACAGGGGTCATCCTTGCAGAAATGCACTCGGTGGAGAACAAAAGGTGCCAACGTTTGACAAGTCTGAGGAGAAAACCCTCCTCCTAGGGGAGATTCTGTTGCCCAAGGGAACGCTGGACATTTGCGACAGCTGGTCAGTTTCCCAACGGCAGGAGGAGCCGTGGGAAGCTCTGCTGGGGGCCTTGTGAAATAGATCTCCACGAGGTCGAGGGCGAGGTCACTTTGGCAATGGAGAGACCCCAGGGCGGGTGTGTGGGGCCTCTCTTTCCCTGTCACTTTCAAGTGCAGGTAAGACCGGAGAAGGAGGGATGCACAGCAGGAAAAGGCGGGACTGGGACTGGTCTCATTCACCTTCTGCTTTATCAGCACTCACTCACTGAGCTCCACCCTGTGCCAGGCACTGTGCTCGGCTCTGGTGTCACAATGGTGGGCACGGCATGGCTGTGTCCTTATGGTCCTCGTGAGCAGCAGGGTCTAGTGGGTAAGCACCAAATGCCTTGGAATAATATCCACTTGCTCAAAGTTGGTGGGGAAAGTCAAAGGCCTTCTACCCCTGAGCTGGAAATGAGGAGGAACACCGAAAGGGAACCCCAAAATACCTACAGGAGGCTTGATGCCAGTGAGGAACCTGCCGGTGACGAAGCCGCCAGCCCTGGGGGTGAATTCGTAAGGCTCGAAGCAGGGCAGGGACTTGCCAGATGCCATCAGTGGGGGTCTCCGACCTTCCAGTTCGATCTGGCCCAGGAGGCACGAGATCTGGCGAAAGGAAACCCAAGACAAACACCTGTTAAGCAGTGCTTCCTCCTAGCAGGAGGGGGAGGGAGGGCCTGCCCTTCAAAAAAAGCTGCATGGAAACTGAGTCCTAAAAGGCCAACCTAGATTTGTAAATGAACCAGGGAAGCTAGTGTTTTGAGAAAATAATTGTTTCTCTTTTGTTGGCTGATGGGAGAGTTTCCACATTTGGTGTTTTGTAAAATGGGCTATAAAGGAAGCCACGTTTCAGAATCATTATGCTCTACTTGGAAGGGACCTGAGTGCCGGTCCTAATGGGGAAACTGAGGCCTGCAGGAAAAAGTAACTTACAGTGCTCCTCAAATTAAGAGCCAAATACTGACCATATTTTGGGGTGGGGGGTTGGGGTGTGGAGAAGAGTGTGTCTGGCTGTCACGTCAGTCACAGGGACTCCCTGATGGCCTTCAGCCTTTAAGCCCATTCCTACTGCTCTGAGTCACCAAACAATGACATGGTCCTTAAGACCCTCTCAAGGGCATCAAGATTTTTTAAAAAATTGCTACAATTTGTGAGACTGTGCCATAGCACTGAGGTCATCTGAGGCGGTAATGGGCCTCAAATTAAGGGTTAGAAACCTCTAGAACAATACTTATACTACAAAATGGGAAAAAGCAGACCATGCAAAACTGCTGGGTCTCAGCTAAGATTACACACACACACACACACACACACACACACGGTGTTTCTATATAACGTGAGTGTATGTAACACAGTAATCCAGTGTGTAAATTTACAGTATCTACTGCGTTACACGTAACATCTGGATACTTACATCTGTATTTGTTCATAAAGTCATTGCTGACAGTAGCAAGTTCCTGTACTGACTTCTATATACTTTTATATTTTTCAGAGCTTGCCACGTTTTATATAAAACACGGATCCTTTTAAAATCAAACAAATCAGAAACTACCTCCTGGGAGTACCACACCCTCGGCCAAGCAGCCGCCCTGTGCTCACACCTGCATGGTGTTCACAGTTGAACCTTTGGCTCCGGACTGCACCATCATCTGCAAGTTGTTCTCTGGAAACTGCCTGTGAAGGCCAAAAGGCATGCACGCCTGCGGATTAAAACGCACCGGTGAGCACACCTTCTGAAAGCCCAGACCCGGAACGTAAACGCAGGATGAGGAGCGACACACTCACACTATTCACTCGGAGAAGCACCAGACCCCACCTGCGATAAGAGGTTCCAGGCGGCACGAACCCTCCCGCTAGAAGCTCTGCACATCTAACCATGGCCCCCCGTGCGCTGCCCTCGACGCATCCGTCAGGACACCCGAGGGGCCTGGCACTGGCCAACAGCGGCCAACAAGGAGAAGCAGGGGCGACACAGGCAGCTGTGATTCTGACAAGGAGCTGGTTAAAAGTAAAGTCTGAGGCTATGCCGTGGCGAATTCCCCCAGCAGAGCATGGACTTGGCCTGGCAGTGCTGACCCACGTCCCTGTCAGACTCATATTTGCCCAAGCACCATGTGGAAGCCTTGACTCGGCTCCAGGGCTATTGCAAGTGAGCAGCACCCTGGAGTGGAACCTAGGGAGACACTGGGAGGGGCTCTGAGTCTACTGAAGCCTCCGCCTAGAGCTGCAGAGACCCAGTCCTCCACAGGGAGACACTGTAGTGGGAAGAGGTGAGCTGGAGGGACAAGAAGCAACACTGAGATGCTGCTGGGGCAACACCCCGCAATGCCCGGACCCCAGCATGCCCTGGCAACACTGGAAGCCATGCCTCCTGGTTCTCGGGGAGGTGCTGGAAGGCTCCTCTGAACAAAACCACTCAGGGACAAACCTGTACAGAGGAGAGGTCTGTGCTCCTGGGAGCCCGAGGGCTGCTGAAAGCCAGTCAAACACTGACTTCCATCGAGTGTTGGCCTTGCCTGCCTCTTCCTCTCCTTCTCAGGCTGGGCCTCGAGGCCCAGGAGGCAGGGTGAGGGTCAGCGGGGGCGCTTCCAGCCACAGGACTGGGAGCCCAGCTCTGGGACCAGAAGATAGAGAGAAACAGACTCTGGTCTTGGTTCATGCAGGGATTTCCCCTCCTTTCCTAACTGCACAGGAACTGGCTTAGTGAAGAGCAGACAGGGACTTGGGGGGACTTCCGCAGCGCTCCTGCCAGGCCAAGAGCATACACACAGGTCAGGCCCTTAACCCTTTCAGCAACCCAACGAGGCAGGTGCTTCCAGCATCCCTCCCTCCAGGTGTGGAAACAAAGCACAGACTGGTTACATCACTTGCCTGAGGTCACACAGCAAGGGTATGGCAGAGCTAGGGTTTAAACCAGGCCTTCAGCTCTGGCTCCAACATACAAGCAGCAAGGGTGCTTCTGGTCCCTCAATCTACTCCTCCACTGGCTGTGGCACCACAGGAAACTGCCCTGGCCGTCAATCCCTTTCAATGCAGTCAGCCCCAAACACAAACATTTAAAAACAGCACAGGGGACAGAGGGGCGGAAGGAGAGGGTGAAGGTGGAAGAGGGTGTAGAGGGGATAAATGGTGATGGAAAAAACAAAATAATAAACAAAACAAAGTGCAGAGCATTCCCGCTCAGCATTCAGCACAGACCTTTCTTCCCAGACCCCCTGACTGGGGGAGGGAATGAAGCCCTTGGCTCCTCAAAGCGATGACTTTTGCACATCCCACCTCACATCTCACCAAGTCAACTGCTAAATAGCCAAATTGCCCTAAAGGGCCCCGAGTGAAAAATCAAAATGTGATTTTTTTAAAAATCAGCATTCAAAACGGTGGGGATAAGTGTGCTCACTGCCAGACTAACCTTGTTAATCTCGTTACTGTAATGGTTCACTTCCTCCTTGAACTTCAAATCGATCATGTTAAAATCTCTCTGGTCTTGGCCCAGATGGGCATCCTGCCATCTCCCTCGGACCTCGTCATGTGGCGCGGTTTCTGGCAGGTTTAATGCGGACCTGACAGCCTGGAATGAGAAAAGGGACATGTCGGAGGCAGCAGTCGAGTGAGGGAGGTGTGGGTTTCACTCAGTCGGAGAGCTGACCCCTCGGCAGGCGCGGCCTCTCAGCCCTCCTCACCCGGGGCCCGCAGTGGGCAGACTCGTCAATGATCCTGTGTCTCTTGACATCCGCCTGTGGCTTCACCAAAATGTCTTCCACGCCTGTGAAGTGAGACAGACAAACTCAGGTGGCACAGGGCCCGACTTCTCAGCAGGACGTAAACTCAGTGAGGTCAGGGCATGGAGCACAGTGTCACATACCCAGGAGGCACCTGAATGACAATTATATTGACATCCTTACAGGACTGCTACCCTCTCCTAAGTGCTTCCCACCCCGTAAGCAAGTGCAGGGCCAACCACTGCAATCTCCATTTCACAACTGTCACAACTAAGGCCCATCTCGAGCTACTTGCCCAAGGTTCCACAGGGAAAAGGCAAACCCAGGCTTGAGTTCAAACCTGGGCTCTTAGGCACAGTCCTACTGCCTGAACTCAATAAACGCATATTTCATGAATGGGCTGTGGGTGAAGATGTCGTGGATGAAAAACCAAGGACAGGGAGGAAGAGAGGGTGGGAGAGCACATCCTGGCTCTGATTCCCAGAAGTCAGTTGTCCCAGAGACCATCCATGCAGCTGTGAGGATGACACACACACACACGTGCGCGCGAGCCTGGATGACAGGAACCACACCACAGGTTCTGCCCAGGAAGAAAGCCCGGGTCACTAATTAGGCCTGTCTTTCTGGCTCCACAGAGATGAGGAATTCCTCACCTTGGACAGGATGTCATTCCACTTCATTTTTCAATCAACTATTGTCTGTCTGTATCTGTGAGTGTTACTGGGGCCAAAAGTCCCTCAGCCAAGATCTGAGTGGGAAGGAAACAATGGCTGCACTATTAAAAGCTGGGCTAAAGTATCTGGAATCCCAACGCACTGCCCTGGAAGCTGGAGAGCCTCTGCAGAACATGTGTGCGTGAAAGGGGAAAGAAACATTCCCTCTGTGAGGAAGCCATAACCACAACAGCGGGTCCTTCCATGGGGTCGGCTCCAGGCCACCACTGTCCCTTCACTGACCTTCTGGCTCTGAGGGCTGAAGTGAAGGCACCACCTCTAGCCTGCCCTTCCCTCAGAGCTCTGTGTCCAGCTGGGCCGCGCACTCCCTCTCAACCTGGCGGCCCATTTCTCTTTCTACCATATGCTAAGCACCCTTTGCAGAGCACCGAGTGCCCAGGGAATTCTGGAACAGCGAAGGTGCGTGTGAGTGTGAAAAATCAGACCGAGGGACTGAAAACTCTGAAGGATGGGGGTGAGAACGAGACAGAGCAGTCACTGTGAGGTCGACTATGAAGAATCACTGGCTGTGGGGGAGGGGCAGGAAGCACCGACACGATGCAAGGCTACAAGTGAGGATGTCCTTGTAGAGGCGGCCTGGAGGCTGGAGGCTGCGAGCAGAGCCGGAGACGCCCTGGGTGGCGTGATGGCCGGGAAGGGGCCCCAGGAGCCGCTCGCCCAGCACTCACCCAAGGTGAAGCCTCTGTAGAGCTGCAGGTAGGCGGTGAAGAGGCGGGCCAGGCAGGTGAGAACCTTGCCACTGGTCTCCCCGCCGTAGATCTCGTAGCAGCAGTGCACCAGGCCGTAGGCGGAGCTCCCGTAGTGTGCTTTGTCCAGCACCCCGCAGAGCAGCTCCCCCTCCCTGATGATCACCTGCAGAGGACACGGACACGGCCACGGCGCTGAGACGAGGTGCCGCCTCCAGTGCGAGCCACCCCTCCCCTTCACGCCACGCTTCAGGGACCTTTCCGAACCCGTCCCTCCACTGTAACCTGCTCAAGTCCCTGATGCAGGAGGTAGGGAATATCATTTTTAATAAAGGAGGTGGGCACACGTAGACGTCAGAGTAAGTTCCCCCGGGACTGCACCACACACAGACACATTTCAGTGTGCTCCGATGTCCTCCCATCCCACCCCACCCACACTGACTCGAGGTCAGGGACCCTTGACAAAGACTTTGCGACTGGAAATGAGAACATTCGGTATAGACTTCATAACCACGACCTTGGCCAAGGTACTCCCTCCCTGTGCCCTGGGAGTAAGAACCACCGAACTTTTCCTGGAGTTGTACTCTCACAAAGCGGCTGACGAATTAGAAGCTAAGTAAAAGGAGCATTCTGGTTGCAAAATGCTGCTGCATGCCTCAGCACGTGATCTATACAGGAAGGGTGGCAGCTGCAGTTCTAATGGACTCTGTCGGACCTGGTGAGCGGGGACTTGGGGATGCTCCCCCACCAAGAACACGCAGAGGCCTCGGAAATCTAGCGCGAGTGAGGCCAGTTCCCAAGGCACGAAGCTGGGAGGAGTGAACCTCACAGCAGCCCGTCTCAGCCACTCGGGGGTCTGCAGGGGAAACCGAGGCTCTGCGTTTGCAGGCTGTGCAGTCAGCTCCCAGGCCTCCTGCCGTACACGCTTCCCCAGCGGGCTGCCGGTTTTATGCTGAACCTCTCTAAAACCAAAGCTGACACCAACCTGGGTATAATCTCTCTTACGAGCCACAACGCCTCCCTCTGTGCATGTGCCTGTTTCTCTGTGCCTGCTGTAAACCCACTTGCCTAAGCCCAGGACTCGCAATCTCCGATGGAAGTGGCTGGGCAGCCATACCTGGGACTCGCACATGGAGTCAGGGTTGAAGCCGGGCACGGGCCGAGGCGACTCCTTCACCCAGGCTTTCCCACCGATCTTGGCCTTCCCTGATAAGTTCAGAGGGCTGTGCTCCTCGGGGATTATGTTGATGAGCAGCGTGGACACAACCTGCAAAGGAAAGGAAGGGAAGATGAGAGTTCCCCTCAGGACTTCCTGTCCCTGTTCATCCTGAAGAGCCGGGCAAGTCCACTCTGATGGCCTGAAGGTAAAGCAAGGACGACGGTTCCAGCTGTGGGACCAGCGGATCTCAGCGCTCACTCTTCTACCTACGGGACTTAGGCGGGGGGAGCTCAGGAGCGGGAACATACACACGCCACTAAGGACTTCACTGAGATTCTTCTTCCCTAAAATAATGGCTGTTAAAGTGAAAAAAAAAACATATCCAGTTCCTGAACAGACCAGAGGAAGGAGAGAAAAGCAGCAAACGGCTGTGGGGTCACAGAAAGAAGATTCGAGTGGGTGGTAAAAACTGAGACTGCAGGGCTGCGAGAGGTGGTGGGCTCACGACACTGCCCCTGCCAGGAGGAGGCGGCCCACGGCCGCCAGTGCCAGGACGAGGCAGAGGCTGAACAACACCCTTCCCTGTCTCCGGGCCACATCCAAATCCACGCTGATTATTGCACACAGTCGATGCGGCCTCCCACAGGACAAAGGAAACCAACCAGCAAAACAGGTGCAGATACAGAGATGACACTGACAGCTGGCAGAGGGGAGAGCATGAGGTGCCTGCGTGAGAAAGGTGACGGGATTAACAGTACAGATTGGTGGTTACAGAGCAGTCACAGGGAGGCAAAGCACAGCATAGGGAATATAGCCAATAGTATCGTAATAACCATGTACGGGACCAGCAACATCGGGGGACTACCCTGTACAGCTCATGACGAGCTATGCTGTACATCAGAGAATAACAACTGAACGTAAACAAATTGAGAAAAAAGATAATGTCCTCCCACAGAAAGCTCCGACCTCCTGGTCAAAGGAGGGAAAGGATGCGAAGATGAAGAACGGAGAGCTGCTCCTCTGGGGGCTTCACAGAGGAGGCCCGAGGGTGCGAGAGAGAAGCAGGCTGCAGGGAAGCTTCGGGGACAAGGTGTTCCGGTGCCCGCCCGTCACGGGTGGCTGTGTGCTGCGGGGAGCGGCCACGCTCCCTCACCCCTGGCACTGCTCACCTGCAGAGCACAGGCGAGGCCCCGGCACTCCGTCGGCAACTGCACCGCGAGTGCTTCCTATGAGCCAGGGGCTGGGAAGAACGTAAATACAGTATGGTCTCTGCCTTCAGTGGAGCCTCTCTTCTGAGGGGGCCATGCTTTGGAGGAAACAGAGCAGGAAGGGCCCAGAGCAACATGGGGTGTATCTGGGGTTTTAGGTGAGATGGGCAGAGAAGGCCCCGCACGGTGCAGAGGGCAGCTCCTGTGTTTCAGGCTGAGGCTTTCGTGTGATGAGAAGGAAAGCGATGTGGGAGGTTCTGATCACAGGGGTGACATGCTCTGCTTTAACTTTTAACTAAGGTGATCAGATTTTAACATCAGTAAAGCGGGACACCATTGACTGGGGGGAAAGGGGGTGGTTCTTTTTTTATTATTATTACTTAAAATATTACAAAGAGTAGTACACATGTCTCTTTCCAAAAACCGGGACTTTTTTAAAAACGCCGCGGGACACGGGTCGAGGGACAAATAGTTAAAAATCGGGGCTGTCCCACCAAAAGCGGGACGTCTGTTCACCTTATTTTAACAGGATCAAATGCGTTCCTGGTCTAGACCCCGAAGCTAAATAAATGCCGTAGAGAATAAGCCTCCACGAGACACTGACAAGACAGACTGGTACTTCGGAAGCGGTTATTAAAGCGACCTGGTGGGAGTCCGTGTGGGGCACCTCGCAGGACTCAGTAATTAGGAGACTGCGCAGCAACCTGCCGGCTTCCACACAGTAAGCTGTTACGGAGCTGACCCCAGAAATAAATGTATGTGACTAGGATTAGTCACGGCCACTGAAAGGCCTGGGGGTCCATCGCTGCCCCAACTGGCCCGTCCGTGTGGCCGTCCACTCAGCGAGTGGCTGCTGCCAGGAGGCCAGGAGGGGCAATTTCTCTTGGGTTTCCATAGAGAACCTAAGTGAGATCAGATGAACCTAGTGGACAACCATATGCTAATACTACATTCCCAAGGCAAACCTTCCCCAAGTAGTAGGCAGGGGGCAGCCAGGCTGGTGGAACAGCCCTGAGGGCCGAGGGGGGGGCTGGGAGCCATCAGCTGGCACCAACAGCTCTCAGTGTTCCCATGCCAGGTCCCCTAAGCAGCCTCGCTCACGGTGCACCGTGGAGTTGGGGCAGGGAGGAGAGCAGCTGCCTTTTCACGCACGGGCACCAGGAGCAGGGCGATGACTGGCAACAGCATCTTTTATTTGTTAATCATAAATATTTTTTTAAATTGATTTTTAGAGAGAGGAAAGCACAGGGAAAGAGGGAAATATCCACTGGCTGCCTCCTGCATGCCCCCTACTGGGGATCAAGCCCACAACCCAGGCACATGCCCTGACTGGGAATCCACTATTTTTAACAACTATACAATATCTTATTTTTTTAATCGTCACCAGAGGATAATTTTTCCATCCATTTTCAGAGAGAGTGGAAGAGAGGGGGAAAGACTGAGAGCAATATTGATGTGCGAGAAACTCATCGATTGGTTGCCTCTTGCACGAGCCCTGACCAGGGCCCGGGCTGGGGAGGAGCCTGCAACCAAGACCCGGAATCGAACCTGGGACCCTTTGGTCTGCAGGTCGATGCTCTATCCACTGAGCCAAACCGGCGAGGGCTACAATATATCAATAAATGGATGTTCCACAATTTACTTAGCTCCAATCTTAAAGATCTAGGCTTTCCTGGGTTTCTACTGCGATAAACCAGGGTGTTACGGAATGCTTTCCAAGTAGCCTTTCTACATTTCAGCTTGTTTCCTGAGGCTGGGCTTCCAGATTGAAGGGAACAAACATATTTAGGACTCTAGGGAACAAGGTCGGCAAAAGTAGGTTTACAGTTGTGAGTCTACAAAACACAGTTTACTCTTTTATTATTATTTAATTATTGTATTGTTGTTATTATTATTATTATTATCACCATCATTATTATTATTAACCTACGTTTGCCCACACCATATATCCTTTGTCCACTATTTGGTTTTATTTTGAACACACTGCTTATGTTTAAATAAAATTCTATAAATTCTGGACATTAAATTACTTAAGACTTATAATACATTCACTTCTAAGATAATTTGAGATAGCTTATAAAACAAACACATATAAGTAGGAATAATAAAGTGGACAAATACATATGGCCAACTAACAAAATCAGAAGTAGGCAAACTAGAGCCTGCCAAATCTGGCCCACAACCTCTATGTGTAAATCAACTTAGACTGGATAAAAGCTATGCTCACTTATTTACGTGTTGTCTGTGGCTGTTTTCATGTTATAATGGCAGAGCTAAGTAGTTGTAACAGAGACTGTGTGGTCAGCAAAGCCTAAAATATTTGCTATCCGGTCTTACAGAAAAAGCTTACCAACTCCTTGAACTAAACTATCCATATTGTAGATTTTACTCAAACTGCAGTATTGCCTGTGGTATTCGGTTAAGTCAACTTCCATTCTGGCCAGGATAGAGCAATGGCGACCTGATTTACTCTCCCACCAGAAACATCAACAAAAGCAGACAAGAATATGAAACAATGATTTTCAGGACAACGGACATCAGGTAATGAAGGACAGTGATCAGCAAGGACAGAGTAGTCTGGGACTCCTTATCAACTGGACCCACCTGACACTTACAGAGCAGTCCATCCAACAGCAGATTATATATGATTTTTAAGGGCACACTGAACATTTACCAAGGCAGACCATAATGTAAGCCACAAAACAAATCTCAATAAATTTAAAGGGATTCAAGTCATCCAAGGTATATTCTTTGCTACAAAATACTTAAATGGGAAATCTGTAACAAAGATATTTGGAAAAACCTCTAAATATTTGCAAACTAAATAATGGACTTCTAAATAACTCATGTTTAAAAAAGGAAAATTGGAAAGTATTTTGAAATAAGTGAAAATATAACATATCATAATTTGTAGGATGTTATTCATCGAACTTAGGGGGAAATTTATACATAAAGTACATAACAAAGTATAAAGAAAGTATACAGAAAAGGAAACAGTCTCAAATCAATTATGTCAGCTTCAACCTTAAGTAACTAGAAAAAGAAAAGCAAATAAAACCCAATGAAAACAGGAGAAAGGAAATAATAAAGCTCAAACTGAAATCAATGAAACAGGAAACAGAAAAATAGCAAGTCTATGAAAGCTGTTTTTCTAAGAGCAATAAAACCAACAAACCCTAGTCAAATTGATCAGGAAAAAAGAGAGAGAGAACACATAAATTACCAATATCAGGAATGAGAAAAGTGGCCCGCCTATAGATTGTGCAGATAGAAAAGGATGACAAAGGAATATTATGAATAACTTTATGCCTATAACTTCAACAACTTATTTAAATGGACAAAATCCTTGAGAAAACCAAGTATTAAAGCTCACTTAAGAAATAAGACAACCTGCTCTGGCCGGTGTGCTCAATAGTTAGAGCAAAGGCCCATGCACCGAAAGGTCACTAATTCGATTCCCTTTCAAGGGCATGTTCCTGGGTTGCAGGTTCCATCCCTAGCTTGTCGGGCACATGCGAGAGGCAACCAGGCGATGTGTCTCTCTCACACTGATGTTTCTCTCTTTCTCTTTGTCTCTCTTTCCCTCTCCCCCGCCCCCTTCCTCCCTTCCACTGTCGAAAAAAATCAATGGAAAAAATATCGTCGGATGAGGATTAACAACAAAAAAGATAACCTGAATAGTATCCCTATAGTATATAATAGAGAAATAAAAATTTTAGTTTAAACAAAGGATTTCAGGATGATTTTGTAGGTCTCTTTCTGCTCTTCAGTCCTTTAAGTCTGTGGACCTTGGATTTGACTGGTTTTTAGTTATTAAACCAAGCTCACATTCCTGGGATAATCTTTACTTCGTTGTAAGCATTACCAACAGCAGAAGCACATATATATATACAATATTTTTATTGATTTCAGAGAGGAAGGAAGGGGGGGGGAGAGAGAGAGAGAGAGAGAGAGTGTTGGTTGTGAGGATCAAGTAAGATAACATAGCTAAAGCACTCAGCAAAGCACTAGGCCCCTCCCAACAACTACACCTAACACACCACCAACACCACTGTCTATAACCACCAGCTGGACTACGAGGACATCACGCTTAAGTTAGAAGGACAGAAACCACGCAGCCTACTACTCCGTTGAAACATCCAGACCCAAGAGCCCCTCGAAGAGAAAGCCCCACTATTGTCCGATTTGCTGCTTGTCTGTCCCTGGTGTGGGCTCCTCTGGGAATGAAACCTTACACAGGAGTGGCCGGATGCCTTCCGATATATACTCTGGCCGTTTTCTCCCAATTACCTGCTTTCCTGTCCACAGTGGAAAAGGCTTCAGGATGGCAGGAGCAAAGAGCTTCACGTGCCCCACTTTGTCGGTGAGTCCTCGGTATACCAGTTCCATATACTGCTCCCGGGTGAAGAAGCAGCCTCGAGTGGTCATATTTGCACCGGCAATCATGTGATCTTGGATCAATCCTGCCAATGGCTGGCCATCCTACAAATCAATAAAGAAACGGGAAGAAGACCAAGAATAAATTTTAAGTCACATTCTAATTCCTAATCATCTGCTTGGAGTCCACCTCCTAGCAACAACCCTGTCTTATGGCCTCACGTTGTCCTTGCCCACAGCCTCAGGAGGCAGGTGCCGAGACCTCGCATTCTGAGAGCAAACTGCCGCCCAGGGCACATGACCAGGGCCTCCTCCCGCCTTTGCCACTGCCCACAGTTCTATATCAAAACTGCGTCAAAGCCATCCATTTCCCCAAGCCTTTCCGCCATAATCCCATCTGGTTCTAGTTATTCCAGCATACTTCTGCCATTTATGCACAAATTTGGTCTGGCTGCTGTTAGCTATGTTCTTGTTTTTATATTTTGGTTTTATGCTTTAGTATTTTTCTCACATTTCTGGCCTGCTTCTCCTCTAAATTGGTTATCCATTCAACAAATAGTTATTGAGAGCCTACTGTGCAGTCTAATAACTCGGTTAGAACTTCAAACTACTTCTGTGGACCAAACAGGCACAATTCTTTATGAGGAAGAGCTGGACAGTATGCAATGTTTAGATAAATACATCGGCACAAAGAGATTTAAATGACCTGAAGGAAAATAACAGAACGGGTTGTCATACAGATCTAAGGCAGGGGGATGAGGTCTCTCTGAGGGGCAGCTTATAGTGAGGCCTGAGAGTGACGTGGGTCAGCGGTGCAGGGAGCAGGGGGCAGGGATTCAGCCAGAGGCTCCCGAGAGGGTCATGGAAGGGCCTTGACATGCATGACTGTGTGTTCACAATGCAGCATGTGTTCATGGAGGGCCCATAAAAGGCTGTTTTCCACCAGACGTCTGAAAAAGGGCTTTCATATAGCATTTGGTGGGTACATTCATCTCCTTGGGCACTTGCCACAGGGTTTCTGACCCTTAGCCCCCTGATCCCTCTCTGCAGGTCTGTGTCCATGGCAACATAAGGCACACTAAGTAAGAATAGCTGTGCTCACTGACATTCTTTCAGAAGCAGTTTTTGCAAACTTTTCAATGTTTATAGGAACTTGAAAAAAAAATCTGAAGATTGTTAGCATTTGATTATTTGCCAAATATGACCCACTATTATGGCCATCTAACCTAATAATCTAATCTAATAAAAGAGTAATATACAAATTGACCCTCACTCTGTTATACCTAAGCCACACCCACCAGCCAAGCCACGACCACCAGCCAATCAGAGTGGCTTTATGCAAATTAACCCAGCCAAGATGGCAGCAGGCAGCCACAGAGCTAGAGCAAACAGGAGGCTTCCATGGGACCAGCAATGGAGGAAACTGCCTGCCTAGGCCAGCTGGGCCTCTGCTCAAGGCCAGAACGTTTCAATTATAGAAGCCATGGAGCTGAAGCAAACAGAGGCTTCGTTGCCTGCCTAGGCCTCCGCTCAAGGCAACAAAGTTTCAATTATAAAAGATAAATAAATCCCAGAAACCTGATTCCAGCCAGCCTCGCTGGGATGTTGGGTCAATGGGAGCTGTGGACAGCTTGAAAACAGCCCTCAGCCCCTCACCCAGGCTGGCCATGCACGCCAGCAGGTGAACATCCCCTGAGGGATCCCAGACTGCAAGCGGGCACAGGCCGGGCTGAGAGACCCCCCTGAGTGCACTAATTTTTGTGCACCAGGCCCCTAGTATTTCAAAAGCAGGGCTAAAGGATTCACAAAAGCAGCCTTGGAGAAGCACCAGGAATTAAATCACAAGTACTAATTCAAAAGCTAAAAAGGGCACTTGTCAAATAGTCTAAGTATGGGGACAATTCCTCTATGTAAATTCAGTTAATTATTACAAATGGATGGATAAGTGCTGTCAATCGAAGGCAAGATCAGATAGAGCAAATAGCTCTTCCAACTTCAATAAAAATTACACTTTGGCCCTGGCCCGATAGCTCAGTTGGTTGGACCATTGTCCTTACACCAAAAGGTTGCGGGTTTGATCCTTGGTTGGGACATGTATGGGAGGCAACTGATGGATATTTCTCTCTCACATCTATGTCTGTGTCTCTCTCTCTCTCAAATCAATAAACATATCCTCAGGTGAAGATTTAAAAATATATACTCTGTATCTTGTTCCAAAGACATGGTCTTATTTTGCTTGGGGGGAAAACCCAAACCAATGTTACACATTTCACTCATCCCACAATCTATGGAGACAGATAGATTTTCCTTTTTGTTTTCTTCCTTAAAAAACATAATTTATGTGATCCATTCCATGCCTTTTCCTCTCTCTGTCCAGATTTCTACATGACTAAAAAATTATCTTAATGATTAAATTGTTTTCAATGCAATAATCATGAGTTCTAGGAAGGAATGCTGATTAAAGCAATTTACTAAGGGTCAACTTATGATTCTGAATTTCCTAAATCCTGCTTAAGATAAAAAAGACCATCTCTAAATAAAAAACCCAGATAATTGTCAGCTATCCTATTCCATTTAATATCACAGCAAAATGACATTACAAGCAATGTCTTTGGTCAGGATGCTCAGAGAATTAGTGTTTTCTATGACTTGAATCTTCTAGCTGACTAAGTAGAATCAGAAAACTATTTTTAAGCCTTATTAAAAATAATTTCCACAAAGCACTGGCCCTCAATAAATTTAAGAAAGAAAAAAGTTAATTCACAAAGAAAAACATAAATAAAAAGTTTAACTATTTTCTAAAAAGAAATAAAGTCCCATTCATTTTAAGTGAACAGACAGTACACAACTCTATTAAGTACTTAGACAAACAAACAAAAAATTTGCTTTAATTGTGTATTATGGTTAGTTAAGGAAGAGTATCTGGAAATGTAAAAGGAATGGAAACATGAACAAAGAGAAATGAAGACAAAGCTATATCAAAAATATTAAAAATATATGGCTTTCCTAGTTTAACAAAACTATTTCTTGTTCTCTTAGGACATTGCCACCAAAATACTTCAACACGTGTTGCATTTTTTATAACCATTAGTAAAAATAAGGATTCCACCTCTTGGCATTAACATTAAGGACTAAGTGAAATGTATCAAAAATAAAAACTCTTTACCTAAGACAAAGTGAAGCAAACCCTCGGATCATTCCCTAGAAATTTTCACTATTTGTTATACCAACTATGTTGGTTAATTTATTAAGCCAATTATAAAGCTACTAGAGGCCCGCTGCACAAAAATTTGTGCACTTGGGGGGGGGGGCTATGCCCTCTTGCAGTCTGGGACCCCTTGGGGAATGTCCACTGCTGGCTTAGGCCTGCTCCCCAGGGGATCGGGCCTAAGCTGGCAGTCAGACATCCCTCTGGTAGCCCAGGAGCCCTCGGGCCATGTCCACTTGCCAGTGGGGAGCAGGCCTATGCTGCAGTCGGACAGCCTTAGCGCTGCTGAGGAGGCAGGAGAGGCTCCCACCACCACTGCTGTATTGGCAGCCGTCAGCCTGGCTTGTGGCTGAGCAGAGCTCCCCTGTGGGAGTGCACTGACCACCAGGGGGCAGCTCCTGCATTAAGCGTCTGGTCATGGCCATGGGCTGGAAGCAAGTATCTGGGATTTAACTTCTATAATTGAAACTGTTGCATTGGTCCCACTCAAAGCCACCGGCTAGAAGCAGGTATCTTGGATTTATTTATCTTCTGTAATTGAAACTTTGCTGCCTTGAGTGGAGCTCAGGCCCTGCAGGGCAGGTGGGAATCTTGGCTTCCTTCCTCATTGGGGCAATACAAGCCTCCTGCCTCACTACAGTTCCCTGGATGCCAGCATCTTTGTGATGGAGTGAGGGTTAATTTGTATACTACACTTTTGCCTGGGCAGGAGACCCCTAGGCCCCTCCGATCGCCGGCTTCACAGAGTCCAGGCCTCTGCAATCACCGACTCTGATCCTGCCCCCTGCCATCGCTGGCTCTGCCCTTGCCCCACTGGCAGCCTACTTTCTGGCCTTCCCTAGTCATCAGCTGGCTAAGGTGGACAGAGGAGGGAAATAAAGGTAAACTCAAATATCTGGGTCATGAAGCTACTGTGGTGTGTCCGGGAAAAGAAGCTAGGATGCGAGGGCCCTGGCCACCTGCCTGACTCCCAGGGGAAATAGAAGTTCCAGAGGAGAGAACGCTAATTGATGCGGGACATCTCTGAGCAGCCTCCAGTGGTTCCTGAGTGCAAAGGTCTCCATCCCTTCTGCAGAAGGCCAGCAGGGCCCATAGCGGGGATACGAATAAAACCCCAGAGAACCTGGGAGCTCCTGTCCTTCACTCCTGCTTCTCAGCTGTGTCCAGGGGCAAGCAACACCGCTCTTGTGTAAAGGTGGACATCAGCAGCACCTACCCCACCCTCTGCCGGGAGGGTGAGAGGAGAAGCCTCCGAAGTCCTTGGCAGTGCCTGGCGCTGGAAAAGTGCTTGGAAATGGTAGCCACAATCCTATTGCTGTTACTGCTAGTGCTTTCATAACCCCACCACAGTCCAAGCGAATGATGTGTTATTGTGAATCACTGTGATGCAAAGACTTATAATTTTCAAAGCCTCAAGTCTTTGGGTGAGGGGTGAGGGGGCAAGGGGGGACTGGCTCTTTCCCCACTCTTCCTCCCCTGTGCATGCTTACTTGGGCCTTTGCGACTTAATGAGAATGGGTCGTCTGGCCAGGGCAGGGGGAGGGAAGCTGCATTCCCAGGTGTCCCTCTGGACAGCAGTGTTCACATGGGTCTGCCTCTGAGAACCAACCTCAGAATGAGAAGGAAGGGGTTCAAGGAGGAGAGGCCTCCGTGGCCTGGAAGGGGCGCTCACTCGGGCCCTTGGAGTTGTCTCTTAAAATTCACGCATATCAGAATTCAAAGGATCAAAGTCGCCTGAGAACCACGAGGACCAGCACAGTTGGGATGCTACTCCTTGCCAAGGGTAATAAACATAAGTCTGGAAGACAAGACCTATTATGTAACTTTTGGTGATGAATCTTATGATTTCTATTTTTAAGAGGCAGCAAAACAGAAACCTGTTCCTGGCTCTAAGCAACCAGAGGGCTGAAACCCCACCTGGAGGAAGCCAGGACCCTGTGATCCACATGCTCCTGCTCTGAGCTGTCCCTTGAGCCCAGGAGCTGAAGAGGGCCCAGATCAAAAGGGCCACGCTGGGCCACGTCAGACCTACCTTGGGAACAAGGTACTGCTGGTCGGTGCAGGCCAGGACATAGGCCTCGGCCCGGCCCAGTTCACTCTGGGGGAAGTGGGCATTCATCTCGTCTCCATCAAAGTCGGCGTTATAGGCCTTGCAGTTGGCATAGTGGAGCCGCAGGACTTTCTCCTCGGGCAGGATGCGGGCGTGGTGCGCCTGGATGGAAGGTCTGTGCAGGGTGGGCTGTCGGTTCAGCAGGAGAACGTCCCCGTTCTTCACGTGCCGGCACACCTGGGCCAGAGCGTAGGACAGACTGTGATCGGCAGCAACGTCAACATCATTACCACTATCCCAGGAGCTCACTCAGCCTGGCCGAGTGTGGCTTCTCATGCTTTATTCAACCAAATAAGAGGGAATTTTTAGTCTGGAGCAAAACTCTAAAAATCTTTGAGAAATAGCTACTAATCCCTCTGGTGCTTTGAGAAATCGCTTCTAGTCCAGCACAGCTCCACCCAGGCTCCGGGCTCAGAGGGACAGCAACAGACGAGGCTCCAGGCCCCTGTCCAGTAAGCTCTGTCTCCTTCAGGGATGCAAGCCCTCCCTGGAGTCCTGAATTCCTCAGAGAATTGATCTGAAGAAAGAAATGAGCACTTCTGAAGACGGCGTATCCGGACAGAACCCTGAGGGCCCTGGGTGTGAAAGGACTTGGCAGAATTCTAGCACCGCCTCACCCCGACGCTCACACGTGAGTATGTTACTCTCCGTATAAACTCCACATTTTACAAATACCTTGTCCAACTTCAGACAGCAGAGCGAGGACCCCTGAGGCTCCTGATTCACAGTTCCAAGCCCTCTGAACACATTTCATCACACTCAAAAAAATTATTTAAAAAGTTTAAATTGCCATAGGCTTTGGGAAAGCAATTTGAAAAAAGATTTTGGAACATTTAAAACGTATTTCCTTTTGGCCTTTCAGAAGAAAAGGAGCGCCAATGCAAGGTTATATAAACATTATGTTTATGTAGCACACTGTTTACAGTGGCAAAAACTGAAAATACTCTGGCTGCCCCACTGACGGGGCACAGGGGACTAAAGCATGGTGTACACTATGGAATATTATGCAGTGACGAGAAGGGCTGAGCTACATCTATACTAGTCCTGAGGTGATGGCAATAATGTATCCTATATAATAAAGAGCGAGTATGCAAATTGACCGTCACTCCGGTCAATTTGCACCCATAGCTGAGGCTAAGT
This sequence comes from Murina feae, assembly GCA_004026665.1. Lineage (NCBI taxonomy): Eukaryota > Metazoa > Chordata > Mammalia > Chiroptera > Vespertilionidae > Murina > Murina feae. Next base: position 26,722 of record PVJC01004875.1, read on the forward strand.
TCCCATAACGAGCCTTAAGGAGCAATCAGCAGGGACCTGAGGCTTCGCGCCCAGCCACCTCCTGCATGAGGCTTAACAGGAGACCTCAGGTCATGCCTTCCACCCGCAGGGCTTGACAGGAGACCTCAGGCTGCTCCCACCGCCCTGGCCCCAGGCCAGGGGACCTGAGGCTGTGCCCCCCACCCAGTGGGACTTGACGGGGGCCCTCAAGGTGTGCCCTCCGCCCTGGTGCTGAGACAGGGAACCTCAGGCCATGGCCCCCACCCCAGCACCAGGCCAGGGGACCTCAGGCTGTGCCCCCTGTCCCGGTGCCAGGCTGGGGGATCACAGGCCACTCCCTCCACCCAGCAGGGCTTGATGGGGGACCTCAGGCTGTGCCCCCTGCCCTGGTACCCAGGGGACCTGAGGCTGCACCCACCCCCATAAAAGCATCTATTATAGAGAAAGATATAGCAATATTAAAATACTAGGGGCCCAGTACACAAAATTTGTGCACTCAGGGGGTGGGGGTCCCTCAGCCTGGCCTGTGCCCTCTTTGCAGTCTGGGACACCTCGGGAGGGGATCTACACCTGCTGGCATGCCTGGCCAGCATGGGTGAGGGGCTGAGGGCCATTTTCAGGCTGCCCACAGCCCCTTCAGGGTTCATGCATTGGGGGGCGGGAGGGCTGGTGAGTGTAGGCCTGGACATTTCCCACTGGAGGGCCCACGATCACACATGCCTGGTGGGCCCCCACCGCTGAGTGGACACACCTGGCGCAGAGCTGGGTGGCGAGCCAGGGGCGAACACTGGTGCAGGATCCCTTGGTGGGGCCCTGCTGCTGAGCAAACACACCCGGGGTGGAGCCGGGCAGCGGACTGGCTTTGGATTCTCCGCACTGTGCAGCAGACGCTCCTGCACGCCCTGTGGAGGCCCCTGGGGGGCGGATGAAGGTAGCGGACCCTGAAGGGTGCTCCCGCACACCCCCAAGGAGGCCCCCGGGGCAGAGTCAGGCAGCAGACCCAGGACAGGCGTTCCTGGATGTCCTGCAGAGGCCCCCGGGGTGGAGCCAGGCAGCTGACCCAGGACAGCTGCTCCTGCACACCCCACAGAGGCCCCCGCGCTCCCACATGCCTCAGGGAGGCCCCCAGGGGGCGGAGCCAGGCAGTGGACCCAGGATGGCTGCTCCTGCAAGCCCCGTGGAGGACCCGCTCTCCTGCACGCCTGGTGGAAGCCCCTGGGGGACAGAGCCAGGCAGTGGACCCGGGGCGGGCGCTCCTGGATGCCCCGAGGAGGCCCCAGGCTGGACGCCCACACACACACTGAGCGGACACACCTGGCACAGCTATGCTGGCTGCAGAGGCTCCCAGTGCAGAGCCGCCCTGCCAGCCTTCATCTTGGCTGGGTTAATTTGCATACAGCCTCTCTGATTGGCTGGTGGGCGTGGCCGTGAGCAGAGGCTCAGCCAGCCTAGGCAGGCAGTTGCAACAAAAGCCTCTGGTTTGCTCTAGCTCCATGGCTGCTGGCCACCATCTTGGCTGGGCTAATTTGCATACAGCCGCTCTGATTGGCTGGTGGTCTCGGGTAATGGTCAATTTGCATATTACTCTTTTATTATATTAGAAGATTTCCTCTAATTAATCCCCTTTAAATGTGGATGAATTTCGTGCACTGGGCCACTAGTTTCAGTATAATAAACATATCTAGGTGCCATCTACCCAACTCTGTACGTGTTTATTCACACAAGGGAAAAGGGGGCTTGGATCCTCAACAACCTGTTACTATGGTCTCCTCAGGGGCAGGGGCACATGGGGAGGTGAGTAAGGCACAGATTACCATTACATAATTTTTATTACCTTTATACGCCTGATTACTGCTCATGTTACAATGAGCATTTATTTACCTCTGCAAGACCATTTAAAAAGACCTTAAACTATTTTTGAAGAAAGCAAGAACTACTGCACAAGTGGAATGCTCACTGTGAGGGAAAAGGAGAAAACAGACTAATTTGAAGAGAATAAAAACCACAACTAATTTTACCCCTTAAAGATAACCACCATTCCTGCGTTTTCCCTCGCACAGATATGTTATTGGTCATGTCCTCCTGACAAAACACCTCCCTCCAAGACGCTGGCTTTAATTTAGGCTCATTAAATCTTTCGCTGCCTTTATCTTATGTTACATTAACCATCGGGCTTCCTAAATGATAAATATAAATGCTACTTTAAAAAACAAGTGCACAGCCCAGCCGGTGTTGCTCAACGGTTGTGTTAAGCTATGAACCAGGAGGTCACGGTTCCATTCCCAAGCAGGGCACATGCCCTGGTTGCAGGCTCGGCCCCCGGTAGGGGGCATGGAGGAAGCAGTCAATGATTCTCTCTCATCATTGATGTTTCCTTCTCTCTCTCTCTCTCTCTCTCTCTCTCTCTCTCTCTCTCTCTCTTCCCACCCCTTTCCTCTCTGAAATCAATAAAAATATATTAAAAAAATAAAAATAGCCCTGGCCAGTTTGGCTCAGTGGATAGATAGAGTGTCGGCCTGCGGACTGAAGGGTCCCAGGTTTGATTCTGGCCAAGAGTACATGCCTGGGTTGCGGGTTTGATCCCCAGTAGGGGACATGCAGGAGGCAGCCTATCAATGATTCTCTCTCATCATTGATGTTTCAATCCCTCTCCCTTTCTCTCTAAAATCAATAAAAATATTTTTTAAAAATAAAAATAACAAACAAATGCATAAAAGCAACTGCTACTCCAACAAATCTGCATGCCCCCTAAGCAGCTGGGAAACCATGGAGATGGGGTGAGACCTCTCTGCACCTCAAGTTTCCTCTAACTCCCAGCAGACAACAGGCTAGGGGACAACAAATTACAAGGCCAGTGTATTCTTACGCGGTCCACATTTATGCAGCTGCATCAGAAGGTTGGAGAGAGAGGGCTAGAGGTTACGAGAGATGCTCCCCACCTCCCTCCCCCGATTCCTCCTCCCCTGGGCTGAAGGTTTCCTCCAGCCGAGGAAGCAGGGGGCAAATCCCTCACATCCGGAGAGGCAGGCCCCAGAGCACCTGGTGCAGACAGTCTTTCTGCTCCCAGAGAAATTCCAACTCCGCCTTCCTGCCCCCACGTCCAGGTTTCCAAGGAGACCTGGATTCTGAAGATCCCATGAGCATTTGCGCAGGGCATGCCACAGAGCCTGAGCTGACTTTCAAGGTCATATTTCCTTAGGCTCTCAAGGGAGAAATTGCTGGACCTGTGGCCCAGGCCCAAATCTCCAGGCTGGGCCTCGGATCTGAGTCTCACAGCTTCGACACATCCTCCAGTATAAGCAAAACCCACAGCTGGGAAGGCACGCAGGCCAGACGGGCAGGCACCAGCCAACCCAAACAGAAACCCTGGAGCACAGGGTGTTCCCCGGGCCAACGCAAACCTGAGGCCCTTCCTTTCTCTTGTCTCTAAATAAACATTGCAGTGAAAATTAGTGTGCCCAGTGCCCGGGTCAGAGCTTTCAGAGGCCAGACCCGGAGCCAAAGTCAGCTTCTGGCAGACTGCTGGGCTGAGAACTACGACTCAGCCCTCCTGGCCACTTCCTCCTCCATTTACAAGGCCCACGGGAAGAAGCAGAGACATCATGCCTCCCAGGAAATAGGTCTCCCAACACCCTTTCCCCTTCCCTCTTAACCCTCTCATCCTCACACCAGGACCTGTCACTTCCCCCAGCCCTAGCCTGGTCCTGATCCAAACACAACGCCATTATCCAAAGTCCTTACAACTTACAAACAGACTGTAAATGCATGTGTATTTGATGAAACGTGTTTTACAGGAGACATTATTGAGATTCTGGAAAACAGAGATAATCATCCTGCCCCATCTGGTTTGGCTCAGTGGTTACAGCATTGGCCCTTGGACTGAAAGGTCATGGGTTTGATTCTGGTCAAGGGCACATCCCTTGGTTGCAGGCTGGATCCCTGGCCCTGGTTAGGGCACATGCGCGAGGCAACCAATGACTGTGTCTTTCTTACATCGATGCTTCTCTCTCTGTGTCTCTCCCCCTCCCTTCCACTTTCTCTAAGAATCAATGGAAAAAATACCCTCAGGTGAGGACTAATGACAACAAAGAGATAATCACCCCGAGTCCTCAGGTTCTGATGTAAGCACCACTTTCCTTTCTTGTCTTTGCCCCTGGGCCACATCAGGTCCAATGAGGGCCCTCCTGCCTCAGCCTCCTGAGCTCAGCCTGGATCCGTCCCACAGGGGCTTCCTGTAGCCCTCACCTGTCTCCTGATGCCTCTAAACCCTCCCTCCAGCCCACCTTGCAGTGCGGCCCTCAGACTCCTTCCTTCTCCAGCTCCCGTACATGAAGCCACCATCTCCACGGCTGTTCCCCATGGTGTCTGCCGCAGCACTGAACAGTGGGCAACACACTGAGCTCCGGGGTGGCAGGACCTTGTCCCTGGTGACTGGCAAAGTAGCAGCAGTGGACCCTCACTCAGGACCGCCAGATCCCACCCTGCTTTCCTCCCAACTTTTCTCTCAAAATTTCCTACTGAGGCTGTTTCACACGCTCGACTTCACTGTAAATTCAATGAAGTACACCAGGACTTCTCTCGCTGCTCTCACAGCTCCTAGAACAGCAGCACGCACTTAAGAGAGCAGAATAACCTACACGTGAGCCTGCACACACATCTGCATGCGCTAGGAAGGGAAGCTGGTGACTTGCTCTGTTTCTGCACGTGTCCCCTGCCACCCAAGTGGAAACCACGTGGCATGTTACTGCTCTACCTCGGGAGAGCTGGGAACGGGGAGGAAGCGAGACACAGGCCTCGCTGAAGAATGGCGGGAACCTTGTTGCTCCCACAAGGCCAAGAGTGCTTCCTTTCCCTGTTTCTCTTCCAAAGGTCTTTCAGGGCTGAGCAAACAGCAATGCACTGACTCTGGGCTGTCAGTGAGAAATCCAACCCCGACTGAATCTATGTAACAACTTCTGCACGATCATCTGCTACCCTCTGCCGGCACCAATGGCTGTTAGTTGACAAGTGCTGTCACCGCTGATCTCGTGCCCTCAGCCCCTTAAAACAGCGGGTCTCAACCTTCTGGCCCTTTAAAACAGTTCTTCATGTTGTGACCCAACCATAAAATTATTTTCGCTGCTACTTCACAACTGTGATGTTGCTACTGTTATGAATCATAATGTAAACATCTGATATGCAGGATATATTTAGGCGACCCCTGGGAAAGGGTCATTTGACCACCAAAGGGGTCTCGACTCACAGGTTGAGAACTGCTGCCTTAAAAGGTACCACAGACCAACACCAGCAACTGCCTAAAACTGAAGCAGCAGATGAAACCTGTCAGTTATCACTGACAGTATTTCCTTCCTTTGGGGCAGTTTTCAAACTTCAGCCTGCAGAGGAACCCTCCAGAGAGCGTGTGAAAACACAAACACCTGGGCCCCATCCCAGCGATTCCAGTCCTGTAGGTGAGGTGGGGCCGGGGAGAAGGGCGGGGGGAAGGCAAGTATTTCTCTCAAGCTCCAGGAATGCTGCTGCTGATCTGAACACCACCCTCTGCATAGTCCTAGTCAAGGACAGCAAATTCTCCTGCTGAGGCCACAACTGAGTCAGCATTAAAGAGCTTTCTCGAACCCATGGTGTGTGCCCAGCATTGTGCTGCATGGTGTGAGACAGCCAAATGCAGCTTTAACCCTGGTGTCAGGGGCCCAGGAGCTTCGGCTCCAGCTGAGAGATAGGAGTCAACACCACGAAGCCCCTAAGGAACACCCACATGTGGGAGAAGCTTTATCTCGGGGAGACAGAAACTGCTCACACAGTGTCCCCACAGCCAGCACTCACTGCAGCCCCAGCACCCCCACAGCCAGCACTCACTGCTCCCCCAGCACCCCCACAGCCAGCACTCACTGCTCCCCCAGCACCCCCACAGCCAGCACTCACTGCTCCCCCAGCACCCCCACAGCCAGCACTCACTGTAGCCACAGCCAACAGCCAGAAGTCACTGATCAAACCTGCCCACTACTCACAATTTTTGTCCCCTGGGGTTTCGGTGCCCCGGTGGCTGGTGTCAGGAGCTGTTTAGCCACGGCTTCCCGTTGGGTTAGGTCCACAGCACTCAGGGCTGTGCGACTGCCGTCCTCATTGATGACCATGGAGGCTCCCGGGTGCACATTGGGGCCGTTGATGACTGCTTGCCTCAGTTCCTGAACATTCCAGGGGGTCACTGGCTGAGGGTAGGTCAGTTTTGTGGCAAACACCTGAAAAGGATGAATGGATAAAAACACTCAGGGTGGGCAAGAAAGGTTACATGGACCCGAAGTCTGACTCAACAAGCTGTGTGACTTTTTCTCAAACACGTGCAGGTGCGGTCTTATGCAGAAAAGGTTCTTTAATGAGGGAAGCAGCATCCTGTCTGTCTTTTCCACAGGCTGTGTCTCCGCTCAAGGCCTGAAGGCAGGGGTGGGGAACTTTTTTTCTGCCAAGGGCCATTTAGATATTTATAACGTCATCCAAGGGCCATACAAAATTAACTCAAAAATTAGCCTGCTGGCCCGGGCCGGCATGGCTCAGTGACTGAGCATCGGACTACGCACCAGGAGGTCCCTGGTTTAATTCCCCGTCAGGGCACAGGCCTGGGTTGTGGGCTCAATCCCCAGTAGGGGATGTGCAAGAGGCAGCCGATCCATGACTTTCTCTCATCACTGATGTTTCTCTCTCTCTCCCCCTCTCCCTTCCTCTCTGAAATCAATTTTAAAAATGCTACAATTGGTCTAACATTTAATTAACTCACCCCTAACGCCTTGGCAGGGCCAGACCGAATGATTTCCTGGGGCCTTACATGGCGGGAGCCAGCTGTCCCCCCCACCCCGCCTTAAGGGAACAGAGTTCGGGCCCTGTGTCAGAAGTCTGTCTGAAGAGAATGATCTGAGTATTGCCTTCTACATGTAAGAATTTTTTTTTATAATTCGAGATACTCATTCGTAAAGACATATGTACCTATATGTCCGCTGCAGCATTTTTCACAGACTCATTCTTTCTTTTTTATTGATTTGAGAGAGAAAGGGAGAGAGAGAAACATCAGTCAGCTCCTCCTGCATGCCCTCTACTGGGGATGGCGCCTGAAACTTGGGCATGTGCTCTGACCGGGAATCAACTGATGACCTTTTGGGTTATGGGTCGACACTTAACCACTGACCCACACTGGCTGGACATGTAAGAATGTTTTAGCCCATTCTAAAACATCATCATTTCCTCCTCTGCCAATAAATTCATGGACCCTAAAGGGAACACAGAATGGGACACTAGCCTGAGAGAGGTGGCGAGTGCTGGCCCTCTAGTACCACCACAGCCCAGCAGGCACCACCAAGTGAGTGAGGCTCTTGCCCTGAGCCCAGACACGGTCTCAGGATCTCTGTACTTGGCAGCTCTGGCAGCCATCCGTCAAGGTGGCACCGGAAACCACCTAGGCTTCCTGACACGAGACGATGAGCGCCCCACTACACACGAGACTGCAACACGCCCACTCCAAGGAAAACAAGTTCCCTGCTTAGGTGAGTTCCCGAGCTGCTGAATATTTTGAACTCTCTGAGGCTTCTAAATGCACATGAATACCTCGGAGCGTCTGAGAGCCCTGTCCTCGGCCCCAACAGCACCTGTGAGCGGCCTTCCCACGCTCCCTCCCCACGGCCGGTGCTACTTTCCCTGATGCACTGACACTGCCCGAGTGTCCCGTTCCCGTGTATCTGTTCATGTGTCTCCACCACTGGCATGGGAGCTTCACGGGGCACACGCTAGTCTGTGGGGTTCCCTACTGAGTTGTATTTCACCACCTTTGCTCCCGAAACACCTCTCCACAGGTGCTGGGGGAAGGGTGCGCCGCAAGGACCAAGAGCAGTTTCACACGCTCTGCTCCTCACAGACATCAGTGAGCAACAACCCTGGGCCACCATGGCCCTGAGACCTGGGCAGGTTGGGGGGGGGGCTGAAGGTAACCCCCGAGTCCCCGTAAGGGGACAGCCATTACCCAATGAGCTCAAGTCAATCCAAGAACGAGGCCTGGCAGCTCTGACTGCGGGAAGAGAAGGCAGCACTAACAGTCTCTCCCAAAGCTGAGACGCTCTAGGCACCACGAGGCCGAAGCCGAGAGGGGCAGCCCCTGCCCTCTGCCCAGAAAGAGCAACAAACCACGTGTGGCCTCTCTTCCCCGGCTCAGACTCATGAGCACCACCACTGGCTCCACGATGCCGTTCCCAGCAAAGACCTAAAGTCCCCAGAAGGCGGTGGGCGCAGGACTGAATGCCCCTTGACCCTCGTCCCCTCGACAGTCGTGCCCTTGCTGAGAAAGCCCGAGCGCCGAGGGAGAGGAGGCCGAGAGCTCCGCTCGCGCCCAGCGCTCCCCCGAGAGCAGCAGCGGCAGGGCAGGGCAGGCAGAAATGACACTCTCCTCGGAGGGAATTAAACCATCTTCATTATTGCTGACCTCAAGGCCCATTACGGAGGAAGCCAATTAAAGGGCTGCTGCTAATGAGCGCCGCGGCTTGCGCTGGTGGGGAAGTGAAAAACGGAAGCTGGCTCCCTGAGGAAACACTAATGGGTGGATGGGGTGAACCGCTTACCCAGAGGAAGTCGGAGGATGGACGCCGCACACACGCCTCCTCTCCGGCAGCGCACTCCCCTCCCTCTCCCTGGCAACCAAGGGCACGCACCCGACTCAGCACCAGGCGAGGCCACGGATGAAATGCCCTTCCCTCTGGCTCATCTCTGTCGTGCAGCCACGCTGACTCGGAGGGCGTAAAGACTAGGCCAAGGCAGGCAGAGGGAGGACCTGCGGGTGGGGACGTGGCACACCCTGCGGTCAGCTCCCTGGGGCCAGGCCTGGGTCTTCCTTAGAGGGAGGCGTCTGGAGGCCTGGCAAGGAGTGAGAGCAATGCCGTCACACAGCCTCGCATCCCCTCCAAACGGCTTAACCAGGAAGAGGGAGAAGCTGTCCCCGCCAAGTCACACAGCCTGCCACACGCCTCCTCGCCAGCCCTCCTCCACGCTCCCACCTGCCGCCCGACAGCAGCGAACACGGCCCCTCCGCACCCACCATGGGGATTCCGATTTCGTTGGTGTTGATGTACATGTCTGGGCAGATGACGGACCGGGCCGCGTAGTCCACTCGCTTTCCCATCATGTGCTTTCGGAACAAGCCCTCCTTCTTCTCGAGGATCTACATGGGGGAGGGGAGACAAAGAAGGCATTTTTTTTTTTTTTTTAAATCAAGTATGTTTATTATTTTCTTGGTTCAATACATGGTTGACCCCTTCGGCCAGCACTGGGAATCCAACTTACTGCTCACCTGTCTGATGCCAGGGTACTTTTCCGTCATTAACTTGTCCATCTCGCTATCAAACACAATATTGACGTGGCTCTGAAGGCGAATCCAAATGTTGTAAAGTTTGTCTGTGAGGGACTGGCCTGGAAGCATACTGAGAAAGGACCGGTCCATCCCATTCGAAGAGTCTTTTTCCTGGCAAGACAACCAAGAAAACAAGCAGGATGGGAAACCCCCAAAAAAGCAGGCGTGGCTTCATTTCTCTTGCTTTAGGCTAGCGTCAGTGCACATCAGCAAAGCAAGAGCCCCGTTCCACACGACCCAGCCAGCCTCCTTCCAGGAGAGACGTGAACTCAATGTTACGAGCAGGCTTCTTTCTTTTCTTTTAGGCCCGCACACAGTCATTCTCACAGTTCTGGGCATCAGGAAGCCGGGCACAGCTCCACTGGCTTTTGTGCTTCAGCATCTCCCAGGCTGTGACGCCATCGCCACCGCTGGCTCTCATCTGAAGGTTCGCTGGGGACGGATCTAACTCTAAGCTGACGTGGTTGCTGGCCGAATTCCGTTTCTCAAGGGCTGCCAGGCCGAACCCGAGTTCCTAGTCGGCTACACCTTCGATGATTTGCCATGTGGGTTCCTTAATACGGTAGCTTGTTTCATCGAACTGCTAGCAGCAGCTGAAGTCCCTTAATGTTTCATTTTCAAGGCAACCCTAGAAATTCTTCCCCCGTCCATACTCTTTTATGAAATTGTTATCCTGCCAGGTAATGGATTCTCATACGGAGCTACAGCTATATCTACGGTTTTGGAAAAACTTGATCCAAAGCACTTACAAAAATGCAGGTGGAAAATTTCTCAGAAGGGAAAACGTTTGCCACATGATTTTTAATATCATTAGTTAGGATGTGGGTCCCCAATTGGGATATGTCGAGGGGTTGGCTGATCTCCAAGCTTCATTGGAATATTTATCCAATCCTTTTCTGACCCTGGCTCTGCCTCCTTCTTTTCTCCCCTCCTGCTAGGAGGTAGGCCCTGAGGCCTTAAGTTGCCTAAGAGCACCACCTACTGACACTATCCAGCCACCACCCGGCCCATCCGGCTGAGGATGACACAGGAGCTGACAGATGGTTCCCCGTCCCTCAGTGTGGGTTGGATGAGAGAGGGAACCTGGAAGTGCGTTGGAGGAGGGCCGAGGAAGGGTGAAGACCACCCAGTAACCAGGAAGGCTGCGGAACCCACTAGTGATGAAGCGGGCTTGTCCTCAACCTGAGAACAGAGGGGCGTCTTTAGTTACAGGGATGCATGGATGTATTTTCTGCTTTGGCCGAAGCAGGGAGAGATGGTCCCCTGTGCGATGACGGAGGCCCTGTCAGCCTGACCTACTGCTCGGGCATTATCTGACCTGGGCCCACGTGACTACTTATGAAATGAAAGACTGTTTCACCGGGTCCTCAGCGCCCAGCACAGCGAGCGCCTGGCCCATGCCAGGCATTTAGGATTCATGGGAGGACTGCCATGGGAGCAGAGTGTGGGAAGCGAGTTGGGGGACAAATAAGAACGTGAACTATAATCGGATGGAAAGAGGGCACTGTGATTTCAGCTAACAAGGACCTTAGGAATCAGAGAGGGCACTGTTTACTTCTTCAGACCGCTTTTTCGTTGTTATTTGTGGGGTTTTTTGACAAGAGACTACCTTATTTTTAAGAGACATCAAAATAAAGTCTACTCCCTGGTCACTGGACCTGGCTATCCTATAGCTTTCTCCTCCACACTGGACTAGGGCCTGAAGATGGCCGATTTCTCTCAGACTTGGGGTTTTCAAAAGCACACCTACACTGCCCTGGCCGGTGAGAACAGCGACCTGCAAAAACCAAAGGGTCGCCCTGCATACCAAAAGGTCGAGGGCTTGATTTCTGGTCAAAGGTACATACCAGGGTTACAGTTCGATCCCAGCCCCAGTTGGGGCGCATGCAGGAGGCAACCAATTGATGTATCTCTCTCACACTGATGTTTCTTTCTCTCTCCCACCCGCCCCCGCCCCACCCTCCCTTACACTCTCTAAAGACTCAGGGGAAAAACACCTTCGGGTGAGGATTAACAACAACAAACCAAAGCTCACCTACAATGCAGATGAGACTTAGGAAACGCACAGAAAGCCCAAGGAGAAAGGCTGGGTAACCAACTGCGTGTCAGGACGAGTGCTGGCGCCACCTGGTGACGGGCCTCGTTCACAGCAGGACTGTGGCCGCACCTAGGAGGGAGCCTGAGCCCCGTCTCCTCAGGCCTGAGAAAGCCCTTCCTACTGGCACCCAGAGCGAGCACCTCAGCGCTAGCCAGGACCTCAGTGACGTCACCAAGCCTCCCTATATCCGCGGACCATTTGGCACAGATGGACAAACTGAATTCAGCTCCACCACTTACGGAGCAGGAAGCTGAGGCCCCAGACCTCACAGTCCCATTCAGGGAAGTTCCTAGAATCTGTAACACTGCCTTCCTGACCCCAGTGCTGGAGATCTTAAGGAGCCAGACCGCTAGGTCAGTTGGGATCTGGATTTGAAACCCAGGAGGAGCTTTCTTAGGGCCCAAGAGAAGCAAACTCTTCTTTCTAGAGCTGCCAAGGGTAGGTGGCCCAGACAACCTATGTGTAAAACCTCATGACAGACCACACCCCTGTTACAGTAGAGATGAGTCCACAAAATAAAAGCAACTCAACCGAGGTCACTGGGGTGAACTCAGACCTTTCCATGCTCAGAGCATGCTTTCCCCCTGACATTACCTTTGTTTTCCCAAACTGAGCCCAACCTGCCCCTCCTAGCACCCACAGCATTCTGCACCCACTGGAGGGTTAGAACTCAGCATGGGCATTTAAGACATCAGCTCCAAGACAGCCCTCACCTCATCTGTGGCAGGTGCTGCCACCTCCCGTGGCAGCTCCTGTTCTTGGGCCATCAATGCCAGAAGTTTTCGGATCAGAACCACGTCCTTCATGACCGCCTGCAAATTCACCGTCTGGCCGTTGGTAAACATCTGGTCCCCCAAGCGATTGACAGGACGATACCTGCGGGGGAACATGGAATCAGTGAATGTTAAGTGTGAGAGGAGGGTCATGTTCTTCAACCACTCACCCAACCCTCCTATAAGCATGTCACACCCCACCACACTCACAGGACAGCCAATATTCCCACTGCATCGGGACAAATGGGAGGGGAATTCTCCCACCACCTGCCGCCTGGAAGCGAACTGCTGTTCTATTTCTCAGTGCCCGCCACCCCTCCATCCTCTCCCGAGGCCATCGTTCAGTTACCCAGTGCACCCTCTCCAGGTGAAATAAAGTCAATTAAAGGCCATCACCTTGAGGGTGGCACCACCAAGAAATCCAGGAAGAACATAGTGGGGTTGAATCTAGACTCCATGTCAACATCTTCCAGTCCCGAAAAAAGGAAATTCAGAAAGAATCCTGTGTTTGAAATGAACCAAAAAGATCATTTAAATCTATGTTGGAACATGGATGAAGTGTTTTACTAATTGAACTGAAAAACACAACCCACCAGAATATAGGACATTCTGTAGAATAAAATCACACTTTTCTTTATAAAAATGAGAAAAAATAGCCTCTGAGAGCCTGCACACAGATGTGACATCAGGGACAGCAGTGCTTAGCCCAGGGTCGGAAGGGGGAGGGACAGGAAATAAAAAAGGCTGCTTGTCTCAGACTTACACACACGCACACAATTACTTTAGTGTTTGTAAAACATATCTATATATGTAGAAGGCTAATATGAAAAGTGTCCCCTCGGGAGTTCAACTGAGAGACCAGGAGTTCGATCACTTGCTATGACATGCACTGACCATGGTGGGCGGTGTGAAACAAAGGAAGATCCTGGCCGGCAACTGGCAGCTGGAGAAGGCCAGGTCTAGGGACCCTACCTGTGCACAAATTTCATGCACCGGGCCTCTAGTATTTGAAATATGGAAAGAAAAAAATCAAACCAAAGAAGTTAGCCTTAAAAATCAAAACAAAAACCCTGCACACTGATGCTAGCAAGAGGGTTCTCCTGTGGATTCCAAGCTAATAGTCCAGTGACCTTAAGGAAAAAGCAGGAAGAATGAGTAAGATGCATCAGGGCTGCCACATACACGACAGGGGACCCTGAGTGGCCTTTTCCTGCCCCTGACAAAGCTCAGCACCAGCTTCATTATTAAGTGCTTATCCTCACACAAAGGTTCCACCTGTGTCCCAGGACACATTCTCAGAGGGCGGGTGACAGGAGGGCGTGGGTATACTGAACAGGTTTAGTTATACATTCAAAAGGGAAGGAATGAAGATCTAACAATCCTAATTAAAAATACATATTAAAGTTCATTTTTTGATTCGCAGAAGGACTATCCATAGAAGCCTCACAGTTGGAAGCAAAGGCCTTCTCCTTTCCATAGTGCATCAGTGACAATGGACCTGAAGGCCGACCCAAACCTATGCACTGATTTCAGAAGCGATCTACGATAACCCCAGCTTTGAGAAGACGACAGAAACAAGGCAGGGTAAGGAGTCCAGGGAACCAAAGCCGGGTGGAGATCAAGCTATCCTTCAGGCGGGTGCAGCACCTTCATTCTTCCAAAGGGCGCTGAGGTGCTCGCGTGCGCCGGTGGGTGTCAGGTACCCCCGTTTTCCCATTTGCGCTTCCTCAATTCCTGGGGCAGAGGAGGGAATCAAGGCATAAGTCAGCATCAGGCACCCCTTTTGTACTGCGATTTATCAATTCTTTCTCCCATCCTGCCACGCCTGCAATCTGATCATGAAAACTCTTTGAGCATAGTCTCAGCTCTGAGTATTTCCCTCCTAACCTAAATTTAAAGACACGAAAACAACGTAACTACTTTTATAAAATCAACAGAGAGAAAGAAAAAACCACCACCAGCCCATCACACTACATGATGTCACTATTATCACTTTATGTATCCCTTTCCACGCTTTGGTTTAAGCAATGTGTTAGGTCACTATGATGTGAGCCATGGATCTACTTGCATTCGTAGCTCTTGTGAGCATTTCCACATGTTGCCTGGCCATCCTTTTTAATGGCGGCATGAAAATCTGCTCAGAGGGTATTTTTCGAAGTGATTTAACCATACTCTTATAGTTGGACATGTGGGTTGATCCCAGTTTTTTACTATTGTAAGTATCATTCTGATATTTTTAAAAAACCTGTATGCACATGGCTTTCACAAGAAACGTTCACTGAAATAGAATTATAGGTAAATGGATATGAACATTTTTTTAAAGTTGTTGATTCCTTTTAAAAAAATATGTTTTTATTGATTTCAGAGAGGAAAGAAGAAGAAAAGAGATAGAAACATCAATGATGAGAGACTCATTGGCTGGCTGCCTCCTGCATGCCCCCCACTGAGGATGAAGCCCGCAACCTGGGCATATGCCCTGACCAGGAATCGAGCCATGACTTCCTGGTTCATGGGTCCATGCTCAACCACTGAGCCACACCAGCTGGGCATGAAGGTTTTTATGGGTATATGTCTACTCCATTTTTTCTTATGTATATCAAAGTCTAGAACAGCATAGTCACAGCTCTGAATATTTTTCCCCTATGTGAGAAGTAGATTGGTTTGGGTTTCTCAGGTCAAGCAAAATCACTCTGAAATACTATAAGCCATACCGAGGGTGGGTCACAAAATCAAACCTGGGCTGCCACTCAGGAGGTCAGACTCCAGGCATGTAGATGGTTAACGAAGATGTAAGTAATGTGAGCATCTAGGTTTAAAACTATCAACTTCCTCCAGGATACACTCATGGAAATTAAATACTGCCCCATCTTCCCTTTTCATGTACTCACCAGGGCAGAAACCCCATCTTGTCTGTCCCTAGCACCCAACACAGTGCCCAGTACATTGTATCAGATATTAAATAATCACTGGCCTGAATGCACATGTTCAAGATCTCCTAAGATAATATATATTTAAAAACCTCATTCTTTTGCCTTTTTCTATAGCTGTAAAATCCAGCTTCATTCCACCTCCAATTCTCCAATTAGTCTGACCATCTGCAAAATATACGTTATCACAAGTTCTTTCTTTTTTAAATGTCTTTTTAATTGACATCAAAGAGGGGAAAGGGAGAGACAGATAAAAACATCAATAATAAGAATCATCAATCGGCTGCCTCCTACACCCCCTCCATCCCCCCCAAACACCCCCCTCCACCCTTCCGAGGATCCAGCCCACAACCCAGGCATGTGCCCTGACTGGGAATCAAACAGTGACATCTTGGTTCATAGACTGATGCTCAAAACACTGAACCACACTGGCTGGGCTGTTATCACAAGTTATTAGAGAAATCTATAACTTGGATAATAATGAATAGATGTACCATAATTTAGTTAACTATTCTCTATTAATAGGCATTTAAGCCACTTTCAATTTTAAACTACTTAAACAACACTGTGGGTATTCAAAGTCATAGAAGCAGAATTGCTAGGTCAGGGAGTCTACACTGAACATTTTGATTCCTATAAAAGCAAAACATTTCAACCAGTTAATGTGACAGAAGGGAGTGGGGTATGAAACAAAAGGCGCTGTGCACCTTCAGGAATAACCAAAGCATCGTATGTGCAGAAGGAAAGAAGAGGACCCTATTAACCTGAGGGACAACTCTCTGCGCTTTCTTTCCCCATAAACAGGCTTGAAGGGCTGAGAAGACCAGCTGTAGCTGCATTCTCTCCAGGCATGAAGTGCTCCCCTCCCCGCTCCCCCCTTAACAGACTACAGTTGTTCAATCACAGGATTCGAAGCAGCAGAGACAGACCTGCAGGAAGCTACCGCCTGGCATGGGCTGCACCCCGCCTAACAGCTTGCCAGAACGAAAGCTGCCTAGATGGGAGCTGGAACCTGGCTGACGTGTTTCCTTCCGCTCTGAGAGCTGCGATGTGCAAGAGGGAGTTGGAAGGTTGCATAACCCGGGGAAGACGCCATCACAGCGGTGGAGTGTCTTGGCTAGGAGAATTCTCATTTGAAAATGCTAATGTGGCTCTGGCCAGGTGGCTTGGTGTATTGGAGCATCATCCCGTACACCAAAAACGCTGCAGATTCAATTCCCACTCAGGGTACCTACGTAGGTTGTGGGCTCAATGCCAGGTCAGGGCGTGTTGGGAAGCAGCCAATTGATGTTTCCCTCCCCCCGCCCCCTACTCCTCTCTAAATTCTAGAAACATATCCTTGGGTGAGGTTTTAAAAAATAATTTAAGCAGTAACAAAAAATAAACGAAGACTGCTAGTTTATTCTATGGGGCTCAAGGAGCACTCTGAGCGTATGCAGCACTTCGCAAGCTCTGGCTCTCCTCATGGGCGACTTGTCTGTGGGGACAACCGAGGGAGTCACTGCCTGGCTCCCTTCAGTATCAGGACTGCGGCCAGCGCCTAGCCCCACGTCGCCTGCTCTGGAGGCTCTGACCTGTGCCTGGCAGCCGCCTGAGAGCGGAGCCCAGGTGGTCAGGTCTCCATCCTGGCACTATGCTCGGCCATAAGCGTGTTTCATGAGGCTGAGGCCCAAAAAGTAAACACTAAAATCCCAACCTAGAACCACGGGAGACGACGGTGGACTCGATTCTAACGCAGACTTTTGTTTGGCATCATCGTATTCTCGTAGTTGTAGTGAGAGATTCCTTCAAAGGATGGCTTTGACAAACACACTGAAAGGTTACTTATCTGCTAGACAGATATCTGCTCCAAAGAACTAGTTATCTTCTAGAATCCTGACCATCTTTGTTCTCAACCTGTGGACATTTTCTAAGGCACCCCAAGGAACAGAGCAGCAGTTCCCAGCCGTAAACATTCTTTTAAGGGCTACTTATAGGTAAATGCAGAAAAATCTACCCTGCAGTTAACTGTAAACCATTAAACAAAAGTAAACAGGTTTTTAAAATGCAGTGTGGTATCCTGGGTTGAATCCCGGAACATAAAAAGAACATTACTGGAAAAGTTCAAATAAAGCCTGTCGTTCATGAACAGCAGTGCACCAATGCTGATTTCTTAGTTTTGACAGGTGCACCACGGCGATCTAAGATGCTGCATTAGGGCAAACTGAGTAAAGAGTACATGGGAACTCTCTGTACTATCTCTGCAACCCTTCTGCAAGTTGAAAATTAGTCTAAAGTAAAAGCTTTTTTAAAAAATAATAAGCGAGTTTATTACTGCTATGGTCTGGATGTTTGTATCCCCCAAATTACAGGTGTTGAAATCCTAACCAACAAAGTGGAGGTGTCAGGAGTCTTTGGGGATGATTAGGTCATGAGGACGAAAGCTCATGAATGGGACTGATGCCCTTACAAAGACCCCAGAGAGCTCCCTTGCCGCTTTCTGCCACGTGAGGTTATAGGAAGAAGTGGCTGCCAATGAGGAAGGGGTCCTCACTGGACACTGGATTCACCAGCACCCACCTCGGATTTCCCAGCCTCCAGAACCGTGAGCAACAAATGCCTGGGTTTATAAGCACCCAGTCTCTGGTGTGTTGTTTCAGCAGCCTGCACAGACTCAGTTATTTACTCTCGCCTCGCCAGAATCCTCAAATGTAAAAGACAGGCCATGCATCTCGGGGAAGAGACTTCCTTCCCTGCCTCTTCCACATTCTCGAGCTCCGCAATGAAGTTTAGTCGGAATATGCTGAGGACTTCCACACGTGAACTCTCCTAAACTCTGGGCAAGAGGTTTTGTTACTGCCACTATATGGAGTTGAAAACAGAAGGTCCCAGAAGTGGCCTTCTCTAATAAGGCTGCTTAACTGCCAGACCTACTCAGAATCAGTAGCAGAGCGAGGAGTCAAGCAAGGGCAAGCTCTTCCGACCCTGGCATGCTGACTTACATAAAGAGGAACAACGAGCCCTAACCGGTTTGGCTCAGTGGATAGAGCGTCACCCTGCGGACTAAAAGGTC
>PVJC01004875.1:45053-61733 GCA_004026665.1 Murina feae
ACAGAGCTGAGGAGGAGACACTACCCAGGAATTTATGGACCCCCCCCCGGGGCCGCCTGCAGGAGGTGCGAATGGTCCCTGACCTCTCAGTGTTTCTTTAAAACTCACCTATATTATACATTTTACTTCAAAATAAATGCACACTTTTTGGTCAATAAAATGGTTGTAAATATTTGCCAAGTATATACCTCTTAACTTCCTCCTTCAGAAAACGACCACCTGAAGCAAAAGGTGCCTTGTTCAGCCCACAAAATGCAGCCCAGCCCGTCAGCTGTGGGAGAGGCCAGGGCCGGGCACTCCCCAGGACCCCCTCGGCCACCGGCTCACCAGGCACGCATCCCAGAGGACCGCTGTTCCCAAGGTCTGGGACACACCTAGGGCCCGGCTGCTTACCTGGCGGCTCGGTGTCCGTCTGGCCAGCTTCCCTGTGCACCACGGCTGGATAAGTGACGGTCAGTTTGCTGTTGTGCTCCCTTCGGACAACTGCCCGCCCGGTCCTAGGCAAGAGGACAGCCGTGACTGAGCAGAGGCGGAACCCCCCAGGACGTTTTCTGACAGCTGTGAGCCATCGGCCAGAGGCCTCCCGCTCGAGGGAAAGGGACCGGCCAGCGCCCCGAGACTCACTTGCAGTGGGGACATCGCTTAGCAGTCATGTGTGTCTTCCAGAAGCCAGCGATGAGCTTGCTCTTGCTCTCGCACACATTCTTCACCTGCTGAAAAGGAAGAGCCTCAGCGTGCCATCTGAAGAGAACCCAGGACGTACTCAGTGGTTTTTACCTTCTCTGAAAAACCAGAGGGAGCCACCTTCTTAAATAAAAGTTTCCACAAAACCCCAATACAGCCAAGCTCTGCCAATCACTGAGCAGCTTCTTTCCTCCTTTATAATATGTAAGAGGAGAAACAGCCTCACTGGGCTGTCACTAAGATAGAGAGATGATGAATGCAGTGGGGGCTTGCACAGAGTACTTCATGAATGCTGGGTTCCCTTACTTTAATTTAAAATAAATAAATAAAACATTTGAAACTATAAAAATAAAAGAAATAAACCTCTTTGGAGGCAGCTGGTGCACCCTCCCTGTCCCCTTCTGGGCTGGACCTCAGGGTTCTGGAGAAAAGCACATCCAGTGAAGAAGGTACATGAGCCCTAATGGGTTTGGCTCAGTGGATAGAGCGTCGGCCTACGGACTGAAAGGTCCCGGGTTCGATTCTGGTCAAGGGCATATACCTTGGTTGTGGGAACATCCTCAGTAGGGGATGTGCAGGAGGCAGCTGATCGATGTTTCTCTCTCACTGATGTTTCTAACTCTCTATCCCTCTCCCTTCCTCTCTGTAAAAAATCGATAAAGTATATTTAAAAAACAAAAAAAAAGCTACACGAGGGGCTCTGAGGCTGGCGGCAAATGAGAGCCACTCGGGCCCTCCCTAGACCACTTCAATCGGAATCTCTGGTGTGAAACTGGGCATGAGGCGAGTCAGGCTTCAGGTCAGTCCTGCAGGCTGATTACTGACATCATTCATTCACTGAACCAATTGACACTGACATAGACACTATGGGGGAACAGGGAGGAGGGTGGGATCAGTGCTCACAGCAGTTTACAGTACTACAGGGGGAAAGAAGAAAAGAACAGGGACCTCATTCCCAAAGCGAGACTACAAGCCAGAACCTTGCTGGACGCTGTGCCTATGCTACCTAATTTCACCTAATCTTCTCCTTGGTCCTGTAGGCAGGCATCAAACATGAGGACATGGTGGCTCAGGAATAGTTACGCTACTTGTAGGGTCACGGGCTTCACAAGAGGCAGAGCTAGGATTGAAACCGAATGTGTGCACAAGTGACAGGGCTAAAACCCGAGTATTCGGGAGGAAAGAAGGGATAACGCACGTGTGAGCCCTGGGATCCCAGGAGGTTGTTCTGCACAATCTCGCGTGTATATTGTTCTAATTCTTCCTGGATTTCAAAAGCAGTAGGGTCAGCATTTTCTTCCAGAAACTGAAAAACAAAGAGAAAAACAGTATTATCCAAGCAGAGTCATGTACGATTAGCAGCCCCACAGGGCCAGCCTTTCCAAGACGGGGAGTTCGGTTTCAGAACAGAGAGGACGCCTCACATAATTTTGTGTTGCAAAATTATGGAGAACAAGGAATCCCAGGAATACAAGGTTAGTTTAATATGAAAAAAGGAATTGAGTATTTTACCATGTGACCTTGAGAAAAATTATCTGAAATGTTCAGTAGGTGCAGAAAAAGTTTTTGATAAAAGTCAACATTCAGCCATCTTAGCAAAATAGAAATAGAAAAAAACGTTTCTTTAATCTGATAAAAACTATCAAAGTTCAGCCAATGTTATACTTACTGGTGAAATGCCGAAATGTTTCCCCACTTGTTTACTTTAATGTAATTTGTTTTTATACTGACACAATCTCAAACTCACAGGAAAGATGCCAATACAGAGAACAGCCTTTTTCCTTGAACCATTTAGAGTAAGTTGCTGCCCAGATACTTGGGTGAAAATCTTCTACAAACAAAGACACTCTCTAGTATGACAACACAATAATAAAAAATTATAAATTAACCTTAATAAATTACTAGTACTCAGACACCAGTCAAGTTTTGCCAATTCTTTAGTAATATTCAAAAATAGCCAATTCAGAGGCACCTGCTGCATTTGCTTGTCCTGTCTCCTGCGTCTCCCTCAGGCACCGAGTCTAACTTTAAAGACATTAACACTGAAGAACTGAAGGCGCGTTAAACCTGGGTATGCCTGCTGTCTCCTTGAGATCAGATTCAGCTTGTGCCTCCCGGGCAGGAAGGTTCAGAACAGTGGATGCTCTGTTCTTCCCACATCTCTCTACCAGGAGGGGCACGATTTCAGGTGGCTGCACGGGGTGATGTTCACTTGGACCACTTGCGTAAGGAAGTGATGGCCAGACTTCTCCACTGTAAAGTTACCGTTTCTCCCATTTTGTAATTAACAAAGGTTATTTGTGTGGGGGGAGTACTTTCAAACTGTGTAAGTAGCCTGTTACTTACACTTTCAGTTCATTCATTCATTTATATCAGGATGAATTCATGGATTTCATGGATTCTTACTTCATCCACTGGGTTATCACAGTTCCTATCATTGTTTACTTTGATGCTCAAAAACTGTTCTAGATTTGGCCAGTGTGAGCTAAGACAGCTCCTGTGTCATTCTGACAGGCCCCCTTCATTCTCTGAGGACCAACTTGCTCTCTGGCACATGACATTCCAGGTTCATCTTATACTTGGTCCATCAGCCCTGGAATCAGCCACTTATCCAAAAAGCCCTCTCAGTGAAGAATGGCATCGAGAAGCCAAGACACAGGCACTAGGTGTGCTCACTACTAAGAGCACTCCAAGGCCCTCTCAGGGACAGAACTAGGGATGTAGGCTCATATGCACACCCCCTTCCCACTAACACTTTAATTCCATTCCAGCACTACAGGGTTAACTCTGGGTCTTCTCTCATTCGCGTATTTGTAACTTCCCCCTCTGGTAGGGTGAAAGCTGGTCCTCAGTGTCCTTACTACATGTACTTACCTTGATCACTCACCTCCCTGTATGTAACCACTCTCCATCACTGCCGCCACCCACTGCCGTGCATGACCCGCTCTCACCCAACTTGGGCTCCCATCCTGCTCCAGGCCTCTCTCCTTAGGAACCTCGTCCTCATGCTCTCTGGGCTCCCATACACCACACTGGGCCACCCAGCAGCGCACCCTCTTACCTGATTTGGATGCCCGCCTCCCATGCTGAGCTTTTACCCTAAACGCACACTCTCCTCATGACATTTGAACTCTGACATTCCAGGTTGGGCTGCCCGCACAGGCAGAGATGGCCTCCCCTTGAATGTTTTTCTCACTTTGGCTGGCCTGACAACCTACGCCCGGCCACGCCTCTGTGTAGAAGCCTATGTGCCCTGCCCACTTAAGGTCTGAAGGGACAGGGAAGAAGAAAGGTGAAAGGTTTTCCTTTGTGAGAAGAAACAAGACGAGGATGCATGCTGCCCCTTCAACACAATACTGTAGATCCCAGCCACCAAAGTAAGGTAAGAAAAAGAAACAAGACATGTAAGGATTTGAAAGAAATAAAACCGCTTTGCTATTCACAGGTGATGACTGTGCTGAAAATCTAAAAGAATGTACAGATAAAGTATCAGAATTGATGAGATGCTTTTGCCCGGCTGTTTCATACAAAAACCAATATATGAAAATGAATAAGCGTTTGATCCACAAACAGAAAATGAATTTTAAACGAGATATTTATAATAGCACCAGAAAATCGGAAGCAATCATTAGTCACAAAAACAAGGTCTGTAATAGAGAGACCCGTGTTCACCACCTTACCTACGTAATCCAACTAAGCATCACCAATGGGACAATGCGGCAGCACACGCCTCGATAATGATGCAACAGAAAGTATCCCGTACTGTGCAGGCGCTATTCTTATCAAAACACGAATCCAATGAGGAAATGATCACACAAATCCACGATGTGAGAAATCCTACAAAGTGTTAATGTCTTCAAAAAAAGGATCATAAAAAAACATTTTCTATATTAAAACATCCTACATTAAAAAGAGACTAAAGAGATGTAACATCCAAAGCAATGTATGAACCGTGACTGGATCCTGGGCCCAGGAAATAAAAAAGCTCCTGGGTAACTGTGTTTCTATGCTGTTTTTGCGAACGTTTCTGTGTTGTTTTTATTACTCTACGGCTTCCTGTTCTCACACCTCGCGCGACTGGTATCCAGGCACAAGATAGGTGTTCCCTGGTGACCTGCCTGATTTCCCCGAGAGCCAGGCACCTACCCTGTTCAGAATTCTCTCCAGCTCGTACACGGCTTGAAGGGCTCCGACCTCCAGGACTCGCAGCTGGCAGACCAGGAGGTGAATCACAGCCCGGGGGCAGGTCAGCATGTGGCAGTTCAGACAGGAGCCCCTGAGCAGCAGGTAGAGTTTCTGGAGGAATAAAAAGCAGCAGGATATTAGAAAACGTCCTTCCAATTTTTGTTTTTATGGACTCAGTTTATTCACGTAAGAATTCCACTTCCCCTGTATACCTACAAAGGCCTTTGTGACTTTAAGAACTAGATAAACATTCCTCCACATTTTCTATATGATTTCCTTTTAAGCCATTAAAATCCGAAATTTACTTTGGGTCTGAGGTAGGGAACTACCTTTATTTTATTTCACTAAGTACTGACTACTACATTTAGTCACATATTTCATCTAACTAAGATAATTCTCTTTCCTTGATACGATTAACAGACAAAAATCATGTCCATGTATGCTATCATCTGTACAGCTTAAACAAATCCTGGAGGATAGGTTAACCATATGGAGTGCTGAAAACACCCCACTGGGACTCCAGACAGAAGCTTCATTCTTAGCGCCCTCGGGTCTTCTGGGGCTTTGCTCCTCCTGCCACCAAGCAGAGCCTACAAAGTCACCTAACAGCTCAGGGCCCGGAGAACCCCAAAGGACCCCTATTGCCAGGGTGGCTCTGCCCAGGTTTCTAAAGGGTGTCAAGCTGCTAAAACAAAAGGTGCAGGGGATGGCCCTAGCCGGTTTGGCTCAGTGGATAGAGTGTCGGCCTGCAGCCTGAAGAGTCCCAGGTTCGACTCCGGTCAAGGGTACATGTCCGGATAGCAAGCTTGATCCCCAGCATCGGGTGTGCAGGAGGCAGCCAATCAATGATTCTCGTCATTGAAGTTTCTCTCTCTCTCTCTCCCTCTCCCTTCCTCTCTGAAATCAATAAAAATATATATTTTTTTAAAAAAGTGCAGGGTATGGATGAATGCTCTCTTTCCCCTCCTGTGAACAGATCCAAGCTGTGGTTCTTCTCAACTGGAATCAAACAGATACACTTAGGCAGGGCTAGAGGCCAAGTTGAAGTCCTGGATCTGGCTCCTCAAGGTTTAAAATTTCACAGTAAAGAGCACTTTAGCTCAAAGTGTCCGGAGCTAACCTCCTCAGACCCCTCCTGTGGGGAGAAAGGTGGCCTCACAAATCCCTCCAGCAGCCCTGAGACCCACGCACGCAGGGAGGCCTGGGGCAGAACGTACGTCGAAGAGGAGAGGGTTGTACACGGTGAGCGGGAGCTCGATGTGGCCCAGGTGGCCGGAGCAGTTGTTGAAGTCCTGCACGCAGGTCGAGCACACCTCCTTGGAGTCCGCAGGGCCCAGAGCTAAATCGTACAGGCCGTTGACCGACGGGTTCCCCAGGCTGTCCAGGTAGCGAGGGTTTGTAATGGATTTAACACTTAGTTTCCTAAGGAGATAAAGAAGACCAAGGGAAGACAGGTTACTCGACTTCTCGCACGTGTCCTCGTCACCATCAAGTGAGAGCTGTGTTTCCTCAGACATGCTGGCAGCCGGAGGGCAGACTCTGTGCCTGCTGCGCTCACGACGGCAGCACGGCACTTAGCGAGGAGACTGCACACAATACTTGCTCCATAAGCATATGCTGAATGAGTAAGAGCGGTAAAATCACTAAAAAACAGCCTTAGTGCAAATCTTACACTGAGTACACCAAGCATGTCAAACTCCCGGCCCACGGGCCACGTGCCTCGTTTACTTGGCTCGTGCTGGCCTTTGAGTCTGACATGCTTGGAGCACACTGCTTCAAAGAGGTAAGTAAGCGCTACATGCCAAATGCTTTATAGGCAGCACTGACTTTAACCCTCTGAGGTGGGATCACTCTACACAGTTTTTAAGGAGGAAGCAGGCTCTGAGCAGTCAGGTGATTTAACCCAAGTGACACAGCAAGAAAGGGAGGAGGTGAGGGGATATGGGGAACATAGTCTGGAGGCTATGGACCAGACTAATTCTAAAGCTCACGTGGTTCAATAAAAGAGAGGTGACCCAGTAATCCCTGTATGCAGAAATAGTAAATTGAGGTACATTAAACACAAATCTGCAGAAATATAGCCTGCTTTACTAAAGATTTCATCACAGTATATTATGTTTGGTTTAAAGAGGTTTCCCACAGGATGCCTAACTACTTTTACCAAAATTACATTCGTTTAACTTTTTTTTTTTAATTTAGAAAATAAAGTCATGAACAAAGAAATCATCCAAATCTCACAATCTAGAGAACATTCCTAGACTTTTTTTCTCTGGGACCATTTTTTTAAAGATGATAACTGGGTATTTCACTTGGTATTTCTAGCATTGCATGTGCCTATGTTCATTTAGCATTAAATGAGTGCTTTTACATCACTAAAAATTCTGTGGAAACATAATTCTGAAGAGCTACAAAACCTTTCATTATATGGGAATTTATATAATTCATTTAGCCAAACTCTATTATAAGTAAGTTTATGATACCTATCTATGTAAAGACTTTTACACAGAATAATTCAAATTTCTATTTCCTAAAAGTTAAAATCATTTCTCAGTGGAATGGATCTGTGAATCTAAGAGTGCAAACCATTTTGAAGCTCCTGATCCATCGGCACCTTGCATTCCAGAAGAGGTGGGCTAACAGTAGGGTCTTAGTCAGCACCAGGTTTTAGCACTTAAAAATCTTTCCAATCCCAGCTGGCATGGCTCAGTGGTTGAGCGTCGACCTATGAACCAAGTGGGCACAGTTGGATTCCAGGTTACGGGCTGGATCCCCAGTGTAGGGCGTGATTCTGTTTCATCATTGATGTCTCTATCTCTCTCTCTCCTTTCCTCTCTGAAATCAATAAAAATATATTTTTTAAAAATCTTTCCAAATTTAAGAGGGAGAAAAAAAATGCTACCCAATTGTCATGTTAATTACTTTTTATTACAGTATTTCTTTAAGCTGTTTTACTTATTTTAATTAAAATCTTTTTTTTTCTTCATCATTGTTATATGTGAGTTCCTTCCACCTAAGGACGTTAATTTTTTACTGATATGGTGGCAATTATTTTTCCTAGTTTATAATTTGCTTTTTGTCATTTTCCCTATGAGGTTTAGAAATTCTTTACAGCTTTATTGAGATATACCTCACATACCATAGAGTGCATGCATTTAAAGTGTACGCTCACAGTTTCTCAGTCCATGGAGTCGTGCAACCATAACCACCATGAGTTTAGATTTTTGTACCCAGTAAAAGAAACTGTGCACCTATTCACAGTCACTCTCCCCCTGCTCCACCTCCTTTGCCACATCCTAGGCAATGCCTAACCTACTTTTTGTCTCTAGAAATTTGTCTATTCTGGATATTTCACTTTCACACAAATGGAATCGTACAATATGTGGTCTCTTGTAACTGGCTTCTTTACTTGGCACGTTTTTAGTTTCATCCATGTTGTAGTATGACTTCTTTATTATTGCCAAGTCACAGTCCACTGTATGGATATGCCATTTTACTTTACCCATTCATCAGCTTATGGACATTTGGGGTAATTCTACACTTTGGCTGTTAGGAATAATGCTGACAGGTGGGTGGTGTACAAGGTTTTGTGTGGATGTATTTTTTCCTTTCTCTTGGATATATACCTAGGAATGCTGGGTCATATGGTCACTCTGTGTTTAATTTTTTTAAATATATTTTTATTGATTTCAGAGAGGAAGGAAGCATGAGAGATAGAAACATCAATGATTCTCACACTGGGGATTGAGCCCGCATCCCGGGCGTGTGCCCTGACCCTAGCCTCCCAGTTCACAGGTTGACACTCAACCACTGAGCATGCCAGCCAGGCTGTTTTTACCTTTCTGAGGAACTGCCAAACTGTTCTCCAAAGCATCTGCACCATTTTACATTCCCACTGGCAATGCGTGAGGGCTCTTAATTTCTCCACACTCTCACCACTTATCATGCTGGTGTCATGTAGTCCCTCCCTGTGTTTTCACTTGCATTTTCCTGATGACTCATGATGGTGAGCATCTCTTCTTGTGCCCATCGGTCCATTGGAGAAATGTCTATTCCACACCTTTACTCATTTTAAAATTGGATTATCTGCCTTTTTATCATTTAATTGTAAGAAAGCTTTGTATAGTCTGGATATAAGTCCTTTCTCAGATATATATTTATAAATATTTTCTCCCATTCTTTTCACTTTCTGGATGGTATTATTTGTATAATTTAAACATTTTTAATGAGAAGTTCTTTTCCACGGTGCTTTCTTCCACTACTCTTAGGCTAAGTCCTTTTCCTTCAGAGTTAGATAAACATTCATCTGCGTTTCCTTCTCATCCATTTTACACTGAGCTCCAAAGCGTACCTGGAAATAAGGAAAACTTTACTGCGTGCGGCAAATGCAAGCTAATTAGGTCTTGGTGCAGTCTTTCACCACTAGATCCTCTCTCTATCATGTTCTGTAAGACGCTACTTCACTTCCCTAGCCTAGAACCTACAATGATGGAAAAAGACTGGACAGGTGGGGCCAGCACAGACCTATGCTAACTGGCAGAAGAATGATGCCCTGTGCTCTAATCGACTGGAGAATGGGGCCTCATGGGGAGGAGAGGGCCTCCTACTAACATAAACATTCCTTTTCATGAAGCCCTGAATGGTGACTTTTGAACTGAGTATAGAATGACTAGGGGCCTGGTGCACAAAATGTGCACTCAGGAGGTCCCTCAGCCCGGCCTGTGCCCTCTCGCAGTCTGGGACCCCTCGGGGGAATGTCCACCAGCTGGCATGACTGGTCAGCCTGAGTGAGGGGCTGAGGGCCGTTTTCAGGCTGCCTACAGTCCCTTCAGGGTTCGAGTCCTTACTGGGGTGCCTGGGCAGCCTGGATGTGGGGCTGAGGGCTGTTTTCAGGCTTTCAGGCTGCCCACAGCTCCCCTTGACCCAACGTCCCAGCAAGGCTGACTGGAAGCAGGTTTCTGAGGTTTAATTATCTTAACTAATAAAAGCAAAATATTAAAATTAACCGTTTCTCCAGGACAGGGGTAAGCCACGCCCACCAGCCAATCAGAGCTGCTGTATGCAAATTAGCCCAGCCAAGATGGCGCAGGCCGCAGCCCCAGTGTGTGGCTTCCGGGGCTGCAGCCTCCACTATCTTGGGAGCCTCCCGCCTGGGAAGGCATCCAGCGCCTTGGGCCTGCGGATGCCTTCCCAGGCGGGACCCTGGGGGGGGGGAGGTGGGGATCAGGCAGCTGGACCCCGCAGCCCCTGCCCGGGAGGCCGTGGGGTGGCCAGCGCCACCACAGCCTCGGCTTTCCAGGCAGGTGGCCCATAGGGTCAGTGGAAGCTGTGGCCAGCCTGAAAACTGCCCTCAGACCCTCACCCAGGCTTGCCACACCCCCTGGGGTGAGGGTCTCCACTGGGGAGCTTGGCCAGCTTGCAAACAGACATTGGCCCCTCACCCAGGCTGGCCAGGCTCACCAGCAGGTGGACATCCCCAGAGGGGTCCCAGACTGGAAGAGGGCACAGGCTGGGCTGAAGGATCGCCCACCAGTGCACAAATTTTTGTGCACCAGGCCCCTAGTCTTCTATAATTGATACACTGTTGCTTTAAGCTGAGGCCTAGGCAGGTAATGAAGCCTCCTGTTGGCTTCAGCTCTGTGGCTTCTATAATTGCAACTATGTTGCCTTGAGCAGACAGAGGCCCAGCCAGCCTAGGCAGACAGTTTACTCCTGGTGCAACAGAAGCCACCTGTTTACTCTAGCTCCGTGACTGCCAGCCTCCAACTTGGCTGGGTTAATTTGCATATAGCCGCTCTGACTGGCTGGTGGGTGTGGCTTAGGGGTCCTGGAGAAATGGTCAATTTCAATATTACTCTTTTATTAGATTAGATGGTGGTGCATCAAGAACTAAAAACAGACCCAGGAGACCCTAGCTTGCATGACTGGTATCGCTCTGAGGGTCAAGGGAGGCTACACAGAGACCTGTTGGTGTGGCTCTTTGTCTGCATGATCTCTCTGCTGCAAATAAGCTGGTTACAAGAGAAATTTAATCTAACTCCATGCTGAGTGTGTGGTCTCTCACCATAAACTTAGAGCCCACTTCAACCTTGAACTAGACGACCTTGGACAAAATACTTAGCTTTTTTTTTCCACCTAGAAATTCATCGATGCAGCAGCTTCATTACGATGATCAGAAGATAACGTATAAAATACAGTGCTTAGACCCAAGTTCCTCTCTCTTGCTGGGGCAAAGGAGAAAGCCACCTAACCATGGCAGGAATGGGATGGAGAGGAGGGCAACCAGCAAAGATTCCACTGAAGAGAACAGACCTTGAGACAAACACACTTGGGTTTGAGGATGACCTTTGCTGCTTCCTAGAGTCACTTTGTTCTCTGAATGAGAATTTCCTCTCCTGTCACTGGAGACACCACCACAAACGGTGGCAGTAAGAACTGAAAGTGCCAAGTGCTGAATAGACAGCTCTCTCACCCACACCACTCAACAAATACCTATTGAGAGCTTACTAAGCACCAGACATACTTTGGCTGGAAAACAGACAAGACTCCCTGTACTCAGGGGCCTTACATTCTATTGGAGAAAGATAGGCAGAGAAAAACCAAAATTAATAAGCATTTAGTCTGTTAAATGGCAGAAAGTGGAGAGAAGTAAAGCAGAAAAGAGGATGGCAAGGTGGGTCAGTAATCAGGGGAGCCCACGCTAAGAAGGATGTACTAAACTTGAGCAAAGGCCTGAAGGAGATGAGGGAGTAAGTCATGCAGTCACCTGGGCAGAGGGCTTTATAGGAGAACGAAGGAGAGAGTGCAAAGGTCCTGGGGTGGATGTGTGTCTATGGTGCTATGGGAACCACAAGGAAGCCAGGATGGCTGGAATGGAGGCAAGTACAAGGACCAGAATGGCCCTTCCAGGCCATTTTAAGGATCTGGCTTTTATTCCAAATGAGTTGGGAAGCTATTAGAAACCAGCACAATAAAAGGTAGCACAGTTATTGAAATTTCTCAACTCTAGACATGCTCAAGTCTACAATGTTCATAATGGATATCAATTTGCTCATGCAGTTGCCTGTTTGGAAACTCCGCAATTACTATGATTACTAATTCCAGCAACTTGAACACTTTTGCTTTTGGATGAAATTGTGTCTATGACTGGTGATGATATAATGGGAATTTCTGGGCTAGCAGCTGTTCCCAACGTTACCAGAGTTGGCACTCACCAGAGTTGAGGATGAAAAGAAAAGAATGAGACATACAAGGCTAGTGGAGGGAGACAGAAATATAAAAAAGCACAAAAAGTGACAGCCGCGTAGGGTAAACAACCGGTAAAGACCGTAGAAAATGAGGCTGAGCTGAGCCTTAGGAGTGGCAGAGATACTGTCCAGGTGTCTGCGGGGGTGGGGGAAGACAGACACACAGGGGGGACTGCAGGCAGAGAAAGTAAGTCTGGCGAAAGGACCACATGTCAAAGCCCTAGTGGAAGGTTTTGGAATGTGCAACTCTGCACTGACCTGATCATGGCAAAACTTGTGGGCTAAGCTAAGAAAGTATCCCCCGCAAATCCGAAGGAAATGCACAGCCTCTGGGAGGTTTTAAGGAGTATGTGGGTTCTTGACTTGTGCAGGGATAAGTGCCAGAGATTTTGAAAGTACATTTATGACAATGAAACAAGGAAGGGCTTAGGAGAGAAGCAGCAACAGGAGAGAGCGTAGGCAGGGCTGCTTTGGCTTTTTAAAAACACTCTAGGAAAGAAGTGGGCACGTGGGCTGTGTGAACTCACTAGAAGTAAAAGTCACAGTGACATGAGTGGGGCTGCTGTTAGCTCACGGGAAAGTCAGAGGAAAGGAGGCCTCGGAGACAGGTTCAGGGGATAAGCCCAGGACCAGCCGCTGCTTGCTGCTCCCCAGGTTGCAAATTTTCCGGTGACCCTTAAGAGTTTAGGAAAGAGCAGAGATACCAGCCTAAGAGAGAAAGGCGAACTCTAGGAAGGGCATGCTGGGTCCTCTGTCTTGAGGCTTTTATCTTTCTTTATCCGGTGGAAAGCCTGGGGAGGTCTCACTGGGGAGTCTCAATAGAATATTCATCAGCTTTCTAGGTGTGTCCTTCAATATGCTGATTCATCAAAATGTGCTACAGCAGGGCCTGGGTTACTTTTCTGGTTAGCTTTTGTTGTTGTCAGTTTCCTTTCTAAAGAACATCATGGAAGAGGGGCCCAGATCTAGCGGGTCTGCCCCAGGAAGGCCTGGAATGTGCAAACCATTTGCTCCTAAGTATCCTGGGTCAGGGAAGAGAAAACCTTGTGATTCATTAGCTGGCTGTAAATTGCTCCAATTGTCTGGCTTTGTTTAGTTATTTGGCTTGATTTCCCTTATTTCACTTGTCAAGGAATTTTCCTAGCTTCTTCCTATCCTGCCTCAATCACATGTGAAGTAGCATGATCATATTTACACTTTGAAAGAATAACTTTGACAGCAATGTGAAGGATGAACTGGACAGGTGTAAAGTAAAAAAAAAAAAAAAAAAAAAATTCAAACAAGCGATTGAGGGTGTGACCTAAAGTAGCAGTAGTGATGAAAGGAGGGTGTAGAACAAATAGTTATGTAGGTGACACACAGAAAAAGCCCAATAAATAAGTTAGATGCCAGGAAAGACAGGTCTAGAATTACTTCCCAGTCATAAAATAATGACTATTTTGCAACAAACTAGGTACCCTTTTGGAGTGAAATCAAAGTGATGACATTTAGGAGAAGAAAGGCAGTAGGACAAGAACAGAACCTCGAGGAACACCAAGATTTAAGGAAAAGAGGAATCATCCACGGAGCCTGAAACAATCGCACTGAAGTCTTGCTCACCAATGTGTCACTAACGTCTAGCGCTCTGCCTGGCAAAAACTGAAAAAGCAATAAACATTAGTGGGTTAATACACTGATCGAGTAAGGAAGAATACTTGTCCCAGAAACAGAACCTGAACTGAGTCGTGAAGGATAATCATTTTATAGACAAGAGACTAATTATGCGCTTAACTAACCGCTTCAGAGACATTACAGTAACTTCACAAACACTGGTTAATTACCGAGAAGACTGGCGGAGGGTAACGCTGCACCGCGTGGGATACCATGCGGATCCAAGCAAACGCATTTGCAGCCGCACCAATTCTAAGCGGTTCGCGCCAGCCCAGGACGTTCTCGGACTACGGGTCCCGGCAGGCCACGCGCCCGACAACCTAGGGCTCAGAAAATAAACTGGGCGCAAGGCATTTCGGGAATAGTAGTTTATAAAGGTGCCAACCTCAGGAGACAAGCTCCGCACGCTTCCCACCAACTACTTACTTGAGCTCTTCGGCCGAATACATCCCGAAGGAAATGCCCTGCAGCCGCCGCCAGGGCATGTTTTTTGAGCCCAACATCCTCCAGGTCAGTTTCGAGTTCTGTCACCCAGAGAGAAGTTCCAATCACCCGCAGTGAACTCCCAACACAGCTACGAGCCCGCAGCCGCCATGTGATTTAAACTGCGCTTGCGCATGAGAAATGCTCGCTGGGACGGGATGTACCTGGACGACACCATTTCCGCTCTGGGAGTGGGGGGCGAAAGGAAGATACTTTCATGACTCTCACTAGCCCTCTTATTTTGAAAACAATAGAATATATAGACCATTAAAATGATCGTTTTAGAAAAATCTCTTAGATGCAACTGAGGCGTATTGAGCACTTAACTTCTGTAACGAAGTGTTTCCAAGCATGAGCGTGTACCCTAGTTTACGATTGCATTCGTCTTGTTCCGTCTCAGCCACCTTCCCCCTCCCTCGGTGATCCAGAAGGTGGAACGCATGCTTTCCCAACATGCAATGCGAAGAAAGCCAAGATGGCGGCGGCGGCGGCCTCCGCTCGTTGGCTGAGGGTCCGCTGCCGGCTTTGCCTGCCGCTGACCGCTCGGTGGACAGGTGCATGTGAACCGGCCCCTGGTTGCAGGTAAGAGAGGCTTGAGGAACCCACGAGGAAGACCCACGTGTCAACCTAATCCTGCGTGTCCCTTTCCCCCCCCAGAGCTGTGTAACGAGGCACGACGCAGTGGGATGCGCGTGCGCACTCGTGGCCGCGTGCTGCGGGAAAAGAGCAAAACGCCTTCATTAGGAAGACATTTATGCGTTGGCTGGCCCACCCAGGAGTTATAACTGGAGACCAGACTAGAATCCTGTCGTGGAGCCAACATTCTAGTTAGTATGGCTGTTAGCAATCCCATCCCAAATTTTAAAAAATAACGATTTGGTCTCCTTTTCAGGCCGCCAGTAGGAACAGGGAGAACTCTTCTAAGATTTTTCCAAATTAAAGGTAGTTTTATGAGCTCTACCTTTTCTGTTTCTCTCCAGCCTGCTGTGCTTTAATTTAGGACGTCTCAGAACGTTCACCTTGTCAAAGACAACAGTGCTCTGTGTGTCCTAATGTGAAAAAAAAAAAAACCCCACATGATTTGAAAGAGTTGATCCTTAGCAAAAATAGTATTGTTTTAAAAAGATGCCTCGACCCGCGCTTGGAAGGGTCTCGGGTTTGATTAGGGTCAAGGGCTCGTACCTGGGTGGCAGGTTCTGCAACAGGACAACCAAGGGTCCCGGCTGCCTGTCACCACTTGAGCCAATTAAGCAGGGACGGGGTTGAATCATGAGGTTATTCCAGTAATGCCCGCGTGCGGGAGAGCCGCAGTCACCCACAAAAACCTCTTCTGCACCCCTCCATAAGCTAACTGCTTATGTGGGTAGGACAAGGTTACGTGGGGAAGGAGGCATGGGATAACCATCACAGGTTGCAAGTCATCCGGGCTGTGGGGAGGCCCTGAGAGCAGAGGAGGTTGTAAATCTTTCCATAAAGTCCGGCAGGAAGGGGCAGGGACTGCATTCCCATGTCTTGGGGCGTACAACTCTCAGCGAGGTTAGAATGTGCCTTCTCTAATCAGAAAAGAACAATCACGGTTAACAGCGCGATTAATATTTCCCACAATTATAGTTAATTTCTAATAGTCCATTTCTGCCCCTAACAATTCCATGCATAACCACACATGCAGGTTGTGTCTCTCACAGACCTTTCTCTCTCGCAACGGGAAAGCTGTCCTCTGCTGAGGATTGACAACCGAAAGGGAA
Source organism: Murina feae (assembly GCA_004026665.1). Taxonomy (NCBI): domain Eukaryota; kingdom Metazoa; phylum Chordata; class Mammalia; order Chiroptera; family Vespertilionidae; genus Murina; species Murina feae. The sequence continues at coordinate 61,045 of PVJC01004875.1, forward strand.
AAAAAGATCTCCGAGACCAGGTGTCAGTAGAGGAAGTAATTTCCCAATCACATCTTGACAATTTTCTGATCGGTACCAATGCCACTTAGGAAGGCAGTATACAAGATAAATAATGCACAGTGTCTGTGTGGTATATTGACTTTAGTGTGATAAGAAAATTTTAAAGCTCTGTCATGGGTCAATGATTCTACATTTTCAATTTTTAAAAAAAAAAAAGCAGTTCCAAGTTAAAATTGGGACATACATGTCTGATTTGCTTACTTGCCTGATTGTTGGAGTGGATTGAAACTATGAAAATAACTTCGTAATTGCTTTAGGTGGATAGACTTTCATTATTATTAGGATACTAGGGGCCCGGTGCACAAAAATTTGTGCACTCGGGGTGGAGGGAGTCCTTCAGCCCGGCCTGTGCCCTCTGACAGTCTGGGACCCCTCAGTGGATGTCCTATGATGGCCCCAGTCTGCCAGGCACCTTGTGTGTGTATGAGTCTGTGTGTGTGACCACTGGGGACCTGCCCCCAGCCACATCTGAGGCTCGGAGCAGTCCTCCTGTGTGTGTCTACCTGCTGGGGGCCTGCCCCCAGGCACACCGTGGAGGCTTGGAGCAGGCACCCCCTCTATGTTGATCTCTCAGACTCTTGCCCTCCCCTGCATGTTGTTCTCTTTTTTGAGCGTGGCCAGGACTGGGT
>PVJC01004876.1:0-61605 GCA_004026665.1 Murina feae
TATTTGAAGAAATAATGACAGAAAACTTCCCATACCTGGTGAAAGAAATGGACTTACAAGTCCAGGAGGCACAGAGAACCCCAAACAAAAGGAATCCAAGGAGGAACACACCAAGACACATCATAATTAAAATGCCAAGAGCAAAAGACAAAGAGAGAGTCTTAAAAGCAGCAAGAGAAAAACAGTTAATCACCTACAAGGGAGTATCCATACGACTATCAGCTGATTTCGCAACAGAAACCATGCAGGCCAGAAGGGAGTGGCAAGAAATATTCGAAGTGATGAATAGCAAGAACCTACAACCAAGATCACTCTATTCAGCAAAGCTATCATGTAAAATTGATGGTAAGATAAAGAGCTTCACAGACAAGGAAAAACTAAAGGAGTTCATCACCACCAACCCAGGATTATTTGAAATGTTGAAGGACATTCTTTGAGAAGACGAAGAAGAAGAAACAGGTAAAGATAAAAACTATGAACAACAAAGGGACAACAAATACCTATAAACCAGGGAATATAACAATTAAGTCAATAGAAATATCTGATGAACAGAATAAACTGGTGAATAGAATAGAAGTAAGGCATAGAAAGGGAATGGACTGACAATTCTCAGGGGGAAGAGGGTGTGACGGGTATGGGAAGAGACTGGACAAAAATCTTACATCTATGGACAAAGACAATGATGGAGGTAAGGGCACAGGGTGGAGGGGGGAACCAGGTGGAGGGGAGCTATGGGGGTTTTAAAAAAAAGGAACATCTGTAATAATCTGAACAATAAAGATTTATTTAAAAAAAAAATCTGCCCAAGTCAGAAGAAGAAGATGCTGCTTTTAATTTCTTGCAAGATTCTATCATTCAAAATAAAATGCAACATTCTATATAATAAAGAGGTAATATGCAAATTAACCCCCACACCCTCACAAAATGGCTGCCTATGACCAGGCCCACAGGGGGGGTTAGTGAGGGACAACCAAATGACTGAACAGTAGGCTGCATAGGGCAACCAGGCCAGCAGGGGTGGGCAGTTAGGGGCAACCAGGCCAGCAGAGTGGGCAGTTAGGGGCAACCAGGCCAGCAGGGAGGGGGCAGTTGGGGGAGACCAGGCCAGCAGGGGGGGCAGTTAGGGGCAACCAGGTAGGCAAGGCAGGTGAGCGATTAGGAGCCAGTGGTCCAGGATTGTGAGATGGATGTCCAACCACCGGTTTAGGCCCAGTCCCTGGCAGTAAGACATCCCCTGAGGGGTCCCAGATTGGAAAGGGTGCAGGCTGGGCTGAGAGGACCCCACACCATGCACAAATTTCATGCACCAGGCCTCTAAGTAACCCTATAAGCCTCATCAGCAACAAATGAAAGAAAATGTTTGTATTTGCAGAATACAATCAAATCCTCAAACTTCCCAGAGGAGTCAATACAAATGTCATTAATACAAACAAATCAAAATCTCAATCTGACATACCCTGCTCACTATTGCCCCTTAATTATTGTTCCCTTAAGCTATGAGCTTCCCTATGGCCATGGACCTTTAACACCCTCCTTTTGGGATTCACCCCACAGGCATCTGGCCTCACCACCATTCCCCAAGAACCCTGGTTAACTTCTAGGATGAACATGTTTTCCACCAGGGTCTGAAGAGAATCTCAAGAATGAACTGTGGACGAAAAGGAGCCACATGTTAATCTGACTAGCTCAGGAAAGGTCTATGTGGTGGCCTTCCAAACTCAAAAGACCTAAAGCAACCACAAATGATGGTCTGAAATTAAAACTTTATTTAAGAAACAGTCTAAGGTTAGTAGTCATGTCCTAGGCAAGTATCTTCCCTGACTGAGACTCTTTACCGAGCCTATTGTCTTTTTGCATCTAAAATAACATACCTGTGGAATGTCAGGGTAACATGTAGCTTCCCTTTTTCAGGACCCCTCAGGGCACAACAAATGGTGCCAGGGAGCAGACCAGAGATTCCCTCATTTTATTGTCATCTGTTCACTGTTAATTATCCTGCACCCACCTAAGAAAAAAAGTATGTGTCTATCATTTTACTTTTTATCCAATCCCAGGTTTCTCCACTTTGCTTTCTCCCACCTCCCTGATTATCACCAATGGAGTTCATATAACCCACTTACATCTCCTCTTTCAATTGTAATATATAAAACAAGGTGAAAAACTGCCATTCTCTGAGCATTATCTCAATGCATTAAGATTCTGCTTCCTGGCAATTGTCGATATTTGGCTCAAATAAACTCACAAAATTGTTTACAAGTTTAAATGTTTCTTACGTTAATATTATCTGGAGTATTCAACAGGATTCCAAAGAAGCTCACCCTGGACCATCCCGTGGACCCCAACATGGTACTAGGATTCAGCAAAGGGTCCACTGAGATCGCTGGTGCCCCACCCATTGGGTGAGTTGTCTCTTGGATCCAGGACCCCTTTTCATCCACAGAACTCTTGGGAGACAAGCCTGGCTCTTCCTGTCCTTTCCATTTGCTCTCAGGTCTTAATTTCCACAGTCCTAAAACTCCTGGATCATCTTCCGGCCTCCAGCTCCTGCGCTGCTGCAGGCCATCCAAAATCCTGCAAGGAACCATACTCCCAATGCACTGTCAGATCACCTTTCATCTTTAATGGGTCACCGTGTCTACCCCATGTATTATCATTTCCTGAGAGTCCTTTATAGACAGCTTGCAAAATGCACAGAAGGCATAGGTCCCAGCCCACCAGAAATTTTCAATGGAGTTGGGGAGGCTGCATACCCAGGCAGCAAACAAGACACACAATAAGGCAGGAGTATCTATTTCAGTATCCATGTGGGCAGTAAAATGCTAAATCATGAGGTATGAATAATTAGAAAATAAGGAAAAACAAGCAGCTACTTGTGAATTATGGACAAAATAATGAAGGGGGGGGGAAGAGAAAGCTATCTGAACCAAGACAAAGAGGGCCCTAAGAAGTAAGAGAGATCTGACTGAAAGTCTTGAATACAGACTAAGTATGGAGAAGGTAAGAGAAAACTTATGGAACTGGAGGCTGAAGTAATTAAGCAGGATAAATTGGAGGCAGGGGTTGAGATGGGAATGGAGGACTGGGTGGGGAAAGGAGTGGGAGAGAGAACAAGAATAAGGGAAGAGAAGGAAAAAAATTCCACTTGAGATCCTTCAGGGCAAGGGATAATTCTTATAGTTTACCTAGTATCTATCACATAGCAGACTGGTTATTCCACAAAGTATTAACCATTCAACTTTCAGTAAGGCCAGTTTGTACAGCCATGAAAAACAGGAAGAGAAATTCAGTCTTGGACCAGTTAAATAGGAGGGAGCCAAAGAAAGGTCTTGAGCAGGAAACTCAACCAATTCAACAAGCATTTACTGAAGGCCTACTATGTGAGAGGCACCAGAATACATGGTCCTCACCCTCAAGGAAGGAGTATGTTACCATGGGAAGGGCTGGTAATACTACCTCCTGCTCCACACACAGGGCTTCTTCAATCTTTTTCCTAGTCTCACTTGAGACAAGAACAATGTTCACAGGACAAGGGAGACTAAAGCAGCCTGGGAGGCCAGATCGATCTGACCAGGGTGGTGATGCTGACAGAAACCTGTTCGGGTGTTTAATGACTGAAAAGGAGAGGCTCAGTGATGATGACATAAAAGTTAGAGAACAGGAAGACTCGGGTTTCAATTTCTAGATGGTGGCATTATCTTCAAGCCAGGCTTGGCTCCCTGACCACCAAATTCTAAGGTCAGTCTGGCCACTCTGCCTGGGAATGGAAGTTACATATTCTATCCTTCCCGTATGCCCAAGGTTTTTTATGCTAGTTGTGATTTCCTGTAATTCCCATTTACAAAGGGGTAAAAGGGATCAATACAAAAGAGTTGACAATTCCTTTCTCCATCACAACAGTAATAAATACATCTCAATAGTCCTGCACTAAAGTTTTACTGGCAGCTTTTATTCTGGGAAGAAAAGAAAAGAGGGAAGAAGTATATTACATTTTTAAAATCTTGAGGCAGTGTTCTTACCCAATGATTGTTCCTCCTAGGCAGAGCCTTCCCAGCTGCATTTAGCGAGGAGGAGGGATGAGACAGCAAAGTTATCAACTCTAAGAAGCAGTACTAATTCTTACCGCAGGAAAAAAGGCCCAAGATTCCTCACTGTGTGGCTATGTGAAAATGAGCCCAAAACCAAGGAGAGCAGAATCCACATGAACCAGGACTAATGCTTGAGTATGCAGCATCACTGAAAACCACACTGAGTGCTCTGAAGGGGAGAGAACACTTTGAAACAAAGTATTGTTGAGTGTCTGTCCCAAAGTAGGGCTGCCCAGTGTAAGGCTATGAGCCACAGGAGGACCTGACCTCCCTCTAATACACTGTGGCCCACCCTGCCATCTCTGACCCTCCTAGACTGAAGTCGCAAAATAACAAGTGAACATTGCGTGAGCTCTGGAAAGGAAATGGCATGACTGCGAGTAACCTGTATTTCCTAATCTTTCTTCAAGAAACAAATATAACTAAAAAAAACAAGTTTATGGGGAAAATGAATTTGACATGTGTACCTTTACAAAGTAAAAGTACAATGAACCCTCTTTCCTAACCATTAAACAACAATAATCGGGGGTGAGGGGAAATGCAGATTGAATGAAGAACAAACAGGTAGTTAAAACAAATTGGTGTAGTGTCTGACATTTTCTAAACAAGTACTTCCTTCCTATCTATGACAGATTCTGACTGCCTGAGAATACTCACGCTATACTCTTCACACAGGGTCCTCAGAGAACTAAAACTTGAATGTGACTGAGATGATCTGTTATCAGAAAGCATTCTCCCAGTGTTCTGCTGAGGCTTTCTATGAGTGGCAAAGGTCTTTTTATAATTAATTATGCCTGTGTCTGGCTGTGTCAATGCCGAGTGGGGTGTTTGGTCATCCTGCGGGACTTGATTCTGTAACGGGTGGTTACTAGTATACTTGAAGTAACATGAAACCTCAGGATAACAGCATAGCATCATTATTAACTGACCCTTGACTGTTTGGATTTAAATATTTTCCATCTAATATCTAATTTAATCCTCACAACTACCTTAAGAAATAGATTCTATCACTATCTCCATTTTAGGCAAGATAGAGAGGTTAAACTTGCCCAAGGTCACACAGATACCAATCCATGAGGCCAAGGTTATAAACTAAGCAATCTGACCCCAAAAGCATGCAATCTTGGTAGAGGTTCAAATTTATTCCATGTTAATGTAATTCATTTTAAATATTAAAATTATCCTGGATATATTATGAAACAGGAGGCAAAATTCACATTCATTATAAAAAGAAAATAGGGAGCTTTGAAGATTGTTCATACTGCTCCTTGCAGCTATACACCTTGTTGAGGTGGGCTTGGGCTTGGCTTCCCAGCTCTATGTCAGAACCAGAGCAAAAGCAAGCGTGTTTGGTTACCAGGGCCCCATCCACAGGGAACTGATTCCCATACAGGGTAGGTCAGGTGATTCTAAAGCACACTTTGAGAAACACTGCTTTGGGGTATTCTAAGAAACTTCTGAAGCCATTCCAAGATTTGGAAACTAGCTCATGAGACACTGATGGCGAACTACCTTTAACTGCTAATGAGACCAGTATTTCGGTCATAGGGACCACAAGCTAAAAAAGCTGCTGACAAATGGAATGGAGTGAAACAGGAATTCAAAGACATCAATTCTCAGACCTTCTAACATGCATCTGATGAAGAGAGTGCTTTCGCCATCATCTGCATAAATGTTTGCCCCAATCTTCCCACATTGGAAATAACCTAACTAGAAAGTTGCCTCAAAAAAGGAGCTTAATTTCTCTGGAAAATAACTGTCAAAGATGGATACAGTGCATATTAATGATCAAACACAAATATCCTTAGTAGAAACTTCAACAGCAACAGGCTGAGAGGAAAAGCTTTGTGCATTTTTTCTATGTGTGTTCTTTCAAAGTCCCAACATAAAGTACATTGCTTGGGTCTTTACTGGCGTGTAAATTAAAGAAGCACTAGCTTTAAAAGTTTGCCTGTTTTAATCAGAGTAAATAATTGTCCATCCACATACTATGTGAGTTCATCAATTGTGTCCTTCCGCCTTGACTTCAATTATCTATTTCAATTGCATTACTACCCAAGAAATATGGCATCAAGTCGAAACCAGTTTCAGTAATTAAGTTTGTGCAGAAATGCTAATGCTTTCTCAAGCACAGCCTGACCTCTCCCTGCTCCTTTCTGGTCTCTGAGGGTAAGTCCTGGCTGCTGCCTCTCCTTAGGTAGAATCCCCTCTCCATTCTCTGACTTCCCCAGGGTCTTTACAGAGGCCACAAGGTTTAACAAGAGTTCAGACTGTCTGGTTCCGCTATTATTTACCATTCTGTGCATCCTAGAAGGGTGGTTTTAATTCTCTTTTAGCATCATTTTTTCACCACTATCAAATGAGTATAATATAAGCAACCTACTTCAAAACTGCTGCGAAGATTAAATAAGCTAATTCACAGAAAGCACTTAAAACAGTGTCTGGCACATAAAAAACACTCAATATGTGTTATATTTTATTACGAGTCTACCTTGTAATATTGAGAAAGTTTTGCATGAATCTAGAGCTTTATATTTTTCAAAGCACTCTTCAATTCATTATTACTATAATCAATCCTCACAATAATCATTTAAGTTAGATAAAACAGAGTTTGTGAACATTTCCTGCTATAAGAAAAAGGAACTAGCCCTACCATTGGAGCTGTTTACTCAGCATCCCCCTCACTGGGTCAGAGACCTGTCTTAGTCATCTTTGTATACCATTCCCCCACACACATACTAGTACGTGTCAATAAATCAGTGTTGAATTGGACTGCATATAGGGCAGAGCAACCCCAGCCTTGTGGCAAGGAACTGGAAACAAATCAGAATCATCATTCCAGGGAATTCCTGGCTACCTTGAATACAGACACAAAAGGCTACCTCCCCCAGTCCTGACTCCAACTCATCCCTTAGAGGAGAAGGAGCACCTGCAGGAAAGGGTGCAGGCAGAGGTCACTTAAAGGGAACTGTCCCTGCACAACCCCTGAGGCAGCAGGGAGTAATGACAATATAACAGGATATTACCCAGCCTCTCCAGCTGGGCCAAATGAGGATCTATAAATGCAGTGTGTCAAAGGCAGATAATGCTGCCTTCGCGAACTGAAATGGGAGTTGCCTTTCTGTGGGGTACAGGCAGGTCTATAAATACCAGGGTTAAAAGGCTTCCTCCAGCGCCCAAGTGCCACCTGCAGGGCTTCCTTTAGAGAAGAGCTGCCATCCTACCAAAGGTACACCCCCCAAGTGATAACCCACCTTATTCCCCCTTCAGTATGTTTTTGTTAACCAACCTCTCCTTTCCGCACCCTTCACTCAGGACCATCCACTTCCAAGCACCCCTCCACTGCAGCTCCAACCTGGCCCTGCCCGCCTCTCTCTAGGCATTTGTCCTATGTCTCCTCCCTCACCATCTCATTTTCCACCCCAACTTCCTGATCCACATATATTTTATCTGCTATGAAAAAAACACAGGCTATGGAGCAACTCCAACCTTGGTTCTGGCTCCCACCCAGTAAATTATAGTACTTAACTTTTTAAGCTTGGTTTTCTGATCTGTTCAGCATCTACCACAGCACATGCACTCAATACTTCTGCCTTGACCTAATCCTCACAGGATTTTTCCTCTTTCTTTTCTGGGCTCTGTGACCCTGATACAGTCACTATATCCAAATGTCTTAATCCACAGGAATAACTCAAGTGATGAACATTTGTATCACCAATGTTATCTGTGTAGCAGATACATTCTGGCACATGGTCCCATCAACAACCTTCAGATTACACAGAGAGTACTAATCACCTTATATCTCTCCACCACAAATGACCCATTTACCGAGGAAAGTAACTAAAGGGGATGGGAAGACACAAAGTTGAAAGTCATTCTGGCCAGAAGCAAGGGATAAATAAAGGCAAGGGAGGTCTAGAACCCCAAAAGGGAGATTTCCATAAGTCTATATTTACATGTAAAATTTAAAAAATTAATTCTGATAGCAAAAACATCTGCCAGTTTTACTAGAAATACCATCTGGCTCATTTCTGATAATGCCCGGGCTTCACCGTACATAGGCCAAGGACTGCCTACAATACAATTCCCAAAAGGTAGCATCCTAGATGATAAGATACAAGGCAGTGTGCCATTCCTCTCTTCCTGGTGCCCTAAATCTGCTCCTGCAAGTTCATGACTAGGCCTGAAATAAACCCAGAGCTTGGTTCTTTTATAAGTATCTCCTCCAAAACTTCCAGGCATCACCCTTATAACCAGAATGAATTTAAGCAAATCTATCTTCAAAAAATGGATAAATACTACAGAAACATGATAAACAACCTGAACAACTTGTGTTATAGCGTTTTCATAAAGTAGCTGGGAGGGTGGCTTCACTACTGAAGAGTGGTATTTTGCAATTAGCTAAGAGTAGGAGGGTCCTTTCCATGAGGTCTTTCAAGGTCCTCCAGGGGGCTTTTATTTTTATTCTTTGGAGGAGAGGAGACCATAGGGACAAAACCCTGTCATCTAGAAATCAATGCAGTTTTGGGGTTTTCAGAGGGTCCATTTGGGGATATGCCAGGCCAACAGGAAGCATTTTGATGCCATAAATAAGGAAAAGAAATCAGGCTGGGAGTCATAGCCAATTTGTCTACATCCTGATGAGGAGTTATAAAATGTGATCTCAATACCAAGCATATAGTCTGATCCATTGCCCTGCCTTTGTTTTCAGAGCCAGATGAGCCTTATGTTGGCCATGAGGAGGTTAGAGGTGAAGGTTCTGCCTCACCCATGACAGCTTAGATTGAGGAAGCATAAAGCAGTGCTAATGTTACTGGGACAGGGTGTGCTTTGCCAGCTCTGTCTGTGTTTTCCATTTAGTTGGGAAAGTGGAGGAGTAAGACTGGCTGTGGGCCACACATAGTTTCCCCCTTTCCTATGGTGAATGAAAAAGGCCGATTGTTTTAAGGAGTGGGTTCTGAGTGGGAAGCAGGGAAGACAGCTGGACTTGGAACCAGACTGATCATGCTTTCAGTCTCAGCTCAGCCACTTACCAGTTGTGTGCCCTTGAGCAAACTTAACCTCTGAATCTGTGTTATTGTAAAATGGAGATGGTAATGTCAACATTACCTGTCTCTAGAAGGGTAGCTACCAAAATATTAAGGATTACCTGAGCTGGGGAATTCTGGGGTTAGGAAGGGTAACAAGAAACTATAACTTCTTAAACTTCCTTTTTTTGTCATTAAAAATGTTTATTGATATGTCCAACTTAAATAATTAAAATTATGGTTATTCATATAAGCATAAACAATGGACACAAGACACTGGGGGTAGGGGAGGCTGGGGGAAGGTCAGGGGGGAAAGAGACATATATACTGCTCTTTGTAATATTTTAAGCAATAAAAAAAAAATTTTTTTTAATATGTTTAAAAGTATTCCCTCCGGGGAGTATTATGAAAATCAAGCCCTGGCCAGGTAGCTCAGTTGGTTAGAGCATCGTCCTGATGTGCCAAGGTTGCGGGTTCGATCTCCGGTCAGGACACATATAAGAGGCAACCAGTGAATGCATAAATAAGTGAAACAATAAATCTCTCTGTCTCTCTCTTTCTCCCTCCCTCCCTCCTCATCGCCTCTCCCTCAAATCAATTTTTAAAATAGAATAAAATGGGATATTTAAAACACTAATTACAGTACCTGATAACCGAAAGGTACTCAAATGGCAGTTTATTTGGGGAAGAAGTGATATTAATTAGTAGTCAGTCCTTGCTCCTGTAGTGTTAGATTTTGTGTCTAATTTGTATGGCTTTGGGTAAATTTCTTTGTTAAGCCCTAGCTTCTTCAACTGAAAATAGAGGACTGCAATTAGTATCTACTACATATAGAGGGTTTGAAAGAGACATGTAAAGCATAGTAATTGCCCAGTAAATGTTAACTGTCATCAGCACTGGCCAAGGCCACAGATGAAAAAGGCGCTACTGATCTGGATAGAGGGGATTGTCGCGGGTCAGTTTTGTGGAGCGGAGTGAGGTGGAGAGGCCAGCTTAGGACCAGGTCCTTTCTCCACTCCCCAAGGCAGATGGACCGCATGTAGAATGACAAAAGGAAGGGGCTTGTTTCCTCTCTTCTTTCTTCTACATCCTCCTGGCTTGGCAGGTGGTAGACTCCTTACTAGTGCCCTTGAAGGTTCCTTTCTCTCAACTCCTTCAGGTCTAGTCTCTGTTAAGCTGTCCTGCTGCTGTAGTCTGCACTAACAACTTCACAGTTCTGAGTCTTCTCTTTTCTCCCTCTTTCATCTTGGAAGGCCTTCACAAGGATGGGCTCAGCTTCTCTAGGGTAAGGCTTCTCTCCATACCACTTTAGTACTGTTCATAATTTCCACCTGCTGCGTTTGTGGGAAACTATCTGCCTGTTTGTGGGTTGAATGGTTGAGTTGAAGCTAGACTTGCTAGCAAGTAGGCTTTGAGTTTTGTTGTGGGGTCCTATTCTGTAGAGTCACATTTTGCGAGGAAAACACACTGAGTGATGTTGGCACAGTATTGTTTATAGGGAGTGAGAAAGTCTCATCTCCAAACTTAGTTGTGGGGCCAGAGCAGATTTTGCTCCCAGTTTCTCATCTTGGGTTTGTACAGTACTTACACTTCTCACCCTTACATTTTCGTTTCTCTCTTTATCAGACTTTACCACATTTGCCTTGCTCTCTCCATCACAGGGGTCATGAAATACTTACCAGTTAGTAAAAAATATAGGCAATGCAATGTCAAAAGTTGTACCTATCTATTATTGCTATTAATATGGCCTGCAGAGGAAGCTTAAACCAGGCCCTTCCACCCTTAAAAGGCTTGAAATCTACAAGGATAAATGAGACTAAACAAAACACTGGGGAACAATTCAAAAAATTTGTTAACTTGTGTGCTGAAAAGAATTCCTAGGAGGCATGGGATGATTATATGGCAAAGAGCATTCAATGAATATTTGTTCAATTAATAAATGCACTCAGATGCACTGCTTGAAAAATACCATATTTTCTGGCGTATAAGATGACTTTTTAACCCAGGAAAATCTTCTCAAAAGTCGGGGGTTGTCTTATATGCCGGGTGTTGTCTTATAGGGTGGGTGCTGAAACTTCCGAGCCAAACTGGAAAATCTGCGGTCGCTGCATACGGTGAGGGGAGCTCAAAAACGGCCGCACTCCATTCATTTCAATTGAGTCGGACAGAGACCACAAGTGTCTCCGAATGGAGACTGCGAGTGTCTCCAGTCAGCTCCTTTTTGTGCTGCATACAGTCTCCATCCGGACTTTTTAACCCAGGAAAATCTTCTCAAAAGTTGGGGGTCGTCTTATATGTCCAGTCGTCTTATACGCCAGAAAATATGGTACCTATCTTGTTGCCATTCACAGAAAGTTTTACCAACACCAGAGCCTCTGAAATCTGTTTATTCTACTACTGCTCATATGTGTGTGTGTGTGTGTGTGTGTATACCAAAAAAAAAGAAATCAGTATTTATAGAGAGCAACCTTTCTTTCAAAGATTTTTTTTCAACAGCATACACAGACCTTCAAAGGAGATGACCCACATCATTATCCTATCTAATATCCTGTCTAATGAAAGAGTAATATGCAAATTAACTGTCACTCAGAGACAAAGATGGTGGTGCCCTTGTGTGTGTGTGTGTGGGGGGGGTGGGACGCTGGCAGTGTCGCCCTGACGACGTGAGCCCAGCATCCTGCACCCTGGCTGCGAGGAGGGAGGAGCCGGGGGCCAGCGTCCTGCGTCCCAGCCACGCGGAGGGAGGGGCCTCTGGCCAGAGGGCGGGTGCAGGATGCTGGCATCATTTCAGGCTGGGCTGAGGGACCACCCCCCCCACGAATTTCGTGCACCAGGCCTCCAGTATTTTATAATTCCAGAAATAATAGAACCACCCCCAAAAGAGCTCAATTCTGGAGAACAAATAGAAACAAGCCATCCTGTGTTAACTACTTTGGATTCACAGTGGATGCTAAATAAATATGCAAGTAAGGCCAAACTAAGATGCACATGTGTAAATTAAATTTAGGTCGTGACTAATGCCTCCAGAGGCTTCTAAATGAATGATAGAGTTATAGAAACAAAGACCTCAAATTAGCAAGGGTACTTTCTGCTCTTAGATCAGATTCTTTAGAGTATCCTGTTTGTTTATGACTGACCTTGCTAAAACATTCTGAACAACCTCCAATAACCCCTCTTTCCTTCACCTCCTCCCACCACCATGGTTCCCGAGCTGTCTTCTTTTCCTGGTACCAGTCACAGTGAACTTAGTGAACATTAACAGCATTTTATCTCCTAGTTTATATTAGTTTTTCATTCAAAGCAGACCTCCCTCAAAATGTCTCTTTAAAAAAAAATTTATGGATTTCAGAGAGGAAAGGACAGGGAGAGAGAGAGATAGAAACATCAATGATGAGAGAGAATCACTGATTGGCTGCCTCTTGCACATCCCCCACTGGGGATTGAGCCCACAATCTGGGCATGTGCCCTGACCAGGAATCAAACCATGACCTCCTGGTTCATAGGCTGATGCTCAACCACGTTGGTTAGGCCCAAATGTCTCTTTTTTAGAATTCCATTAATACAGCCACTCTGATTCCTCCTCATCAAGGCTCATGTCCTCAAAATTACCTTGCCCTCTTACCTTTTACTTTAATCGCCTACACCTGATCACTCACTTTATCAGTAAAAAAATTAATCCAGGAGCTGAGTACAAAGGAGTGGATAAGATAGTCATTGACCTGAGGGGACTTTCAATCTCAACCTGGAACCTGGACCTGTAGAGAGATGGCTACCCATGGAGGTAAAACATATCGAGTCTGCAATTCCAGGAGCCCTTAGACCCAAAGGGCATTTATCTCATTTTTGCCTGTATTGTATTAGGTCCTTTACTGGCCCCAGCAGGTTAGAAATACAAAGATATATCAGAATAAGAGATATCACAAATCAACATTTATATCTAAAAACTGAGGCTTGGGGAGATGGGAGAAAAAAGATTCCCAAAGAATTCATGCTACTGATCCTATCTATCCATTTCTCTTCTCCCAATTTCTCACTGTTGAATCCAAACCTGCTTTCTTCTTAAAAAAAAAAAAAGTTATTTCAGGGTTAGAGAATGTTCCCACATGAAAAGCTTATTGGTTAAGTAAAGCCAGAAAACAGGCATCCTCACACCAGACCAAACTCCTAGACTTAGCTCACTCTGCAATGAAAGGCAATTTGCTTTCTTGCTTGGAAGTCCAGGAAGAATTCTCCAAGAATATTTTTCAAGCCCTCCTCCCTTCCAGGGTGATTATTGGTTTGGGTCACTGAAAAAGTCAGAACGACTCCTACAGAGTAGTCAAGCTGAAAGTTGACTGTACACAACACATTCCTCTATTAATCTCAAATAATCCATTCCCCTACAGTGTTAACTCCTCAAAGGCAAATATCACGTCCATTTTGCTATCTGTTTACCACCCCCAAAAGAGCTCAGGTGGGTACACGTACCTGGCACCAACCACAGGTATTCGCTAAATACATGCCAAACAAATTATCAGATTTACTTCCTTTTAGTTTCCGTAGCAATCAGGTGTCCACCTCCCACCAGCTTGATGTCCAACCCAACCAGATTATCAGCACACAAATTATTATGGCTTCAAGGTACAAGTAAAGGGAGGGAGATGGACCAATGAACTCCTATGAAACCCAGAGCCTGTTTTTCTTGTCATACTGCTGTTGTAACAAGCAAAATCCCCACAGGACTGAAACAAGGAGGTAGATGGCCTTCCCATGGCAGAGTTTCTACCTAGAGGCAGATGGGAATCAAGGACTGATAAAGGTGTGGACCAGCCAACATACCATTTCTTAATTCTGTAGAAATGTCTTGTGCATGCCAACTGAAAGATCAGCACCCAGTGAAAACAAAACTGCTCACTGGTTTTCGAGATGGGGAAAGTTTATAGCATATACTAGAGGACCATGCACTGGTAGGGTCCCATGCAGTTGGTGGTAGCTGGCCAGGGCCTCCCTCCCTTCCCACACCCCACGCCCACTGGTAAGCCCCGCCCCTTGGTCTAACTCCTGGAAGAACTCCCAGTATAGGGAACAATTTGCATACTACACTTTCATTATATAGGATGACCTCAGCCCACGCAGCTTATTTCCTTCCTGGCTGGTTAGAGACAGTTAGAGATGAGTGTTCACATTGCATTTGGATGGATGGCTGGTTCTACATAATATAAACCTGAGAAAATCAGAACCACAGCCATGAAGGGTGTTCCAGTTAAAGGGGTGGAAGGGAGAGAGCATCCAGCCCTCCCAGACAGCATGTTCTCAATTATCAGGCAGTTCTACTACACCTAGGATGTCACCAGTTCCTGCCACTGTCCCAGGCTGGGCAAGAGGGACCCAAAGGGGGAAATGACTCAGAGGACACATCTTACTGGCTTAGAGTCAGACGTTGTTTTCGAACTGCAAAGGAGCACAATACAGAGATAAACTAGTTAAGCAGGCCCAACCTAAGAACAACAGTGCCCATTTTAAGAACAGTTCTACCCTTACTAGTAAAGACTCATTCCTCTTTGTAATTTCACTATTAGACTCAAAACCACAATCACAGAAGGGGCATGAATTTGTTCCTAACAATATGAACCACACACCATGCTGGGCTCCTAATCCCTTTTCCTGGGACAGGCCAGAGAAGAGAAGTCAAACAAACTGGGGTAGAAAAAACACTAAACTATGAATCTGGAGGGCTGACTTCCCTCCTGGCCCTGTCACTACTCAGGGAAGTCAGCTTCTGAGCATCCATTTTCCATTCTCTTCTATAAAGCGAGGAGGTAAAATGAGATGATCTCCAAAGTTCCATTCTTCCAACTCCAGAATCTCATGAGCCTAGTCTCTCTGCTATTCAAGAAGTTTTGTAGTAACATCTGGATACCATAGTCAATAATTCAGATCTTCAGATAAGAATCTTGTCTCACTTCACTCAGCCTTTTAAGACTCCTAGGACTTGGGAATAGAATTCTCATGAATCCAAACTTTTGGCAATGACTTGTGGTAGGGAAGTTATGACTGCATTCACACACATTTACTTGCACTTACACACACACACACACACACACACACACAGGAATTTTCTGGAAGGACTGATTCCTTGGACTTGGCTCCAGGCACAGAAACCTAATACAGGTATAGGAGGAAATAATTCAAGTCCCTGGTTTCTGTCCTATTGGACAAAGCACATGTGCCCTGTGACCCACATAGTTCTCAGGAGTGGAACCATCTTGACCCTCTAATAAAAAACTCAGGTGGCCGGCATATGCACATTTGATCTAGGAGCAGAGAAAGCAAGACCAGCTACTGAATTATTTTAGTGACATGGCTGGTATGATGTAAAATCACCCAAGGGTGGATCCCATAGAGGAAATGACACTCCCAGCAGCACCATCTGTTCCTCTTTGTGTCTGGCATGATCTATATTTTTAACCTCCGGTGCAAATGAGGTCCACAAGTAAAGAGCCCTACCACTCACTTCAAATGTTGGCTCGCTATTCAGTAAGCATTCCACTCCCCAGCCTAGCAGAAGCCTCCAAGCAGGTGCCCAAACCCTGGCATGGGATTTTTCATAAGGAAAGGAAATGCTTCTGAAAACTACAAATTACATTTGACAAGGAAAGCTCTGGGGGATTCATGGTAAGGCTCTCCAGAACATACAACGATGTGATTTAGAACTGAGGCTTCATGATGAAAATCTTTTTTTTAAAAAGCAGCAGTACATGTGCACTGAGTGTAGGCACTATTGCATCTCTCAGTTCTCACTACTGTTTACAGTTCTGCACCAAAGAGTTGGAAACAATGCTGTTGGAGAGTTCAAACTTCATAAACAAAAGATTCTGTGTTTGTGTGTATAACATCTTTTCTTAATTCAGGGCAATATCCCCAACACCAAGAGATTTTCCTATAACACTGTCCTTCCACAAACAAACTGCATAACCAAGAAAAATGGAAACTTCAAAGTAAAATTTGAATGCAACTTTTAAAATATTCTCTGAGAAATAAAAATACATAGCCACAGGAAAACTTATACATGGATGTTTATAAAAACATCATTCCTGCCCTAACTGGTTTTGCTCAGTGGATAGGGCATCAGCCTGCGGACTGAAAGGTCCCCGGTTCGATTCCGGTCAAGGGCATGTACCTTGGTTGCAGGCACATCCCCAGTAGGGGGTGTGCAGGAGGCAGCTGATCAATGCTTCTCTCTCATCGATGTTTTTAACTCTCTATCCCTCTCCCTTCCTCTCTGTAAAAAATCAGTAAAATATATTAAAACAAAACAAAACAAAAACCATCATTCCTAGTCACCAAAAAACATGCAACCCAACTGTCCATTAGCTGATGAATGGATAAACAAAAGGTGTATACAACAGATTATTTAGCAATAAAGTGGAATGAAGTACCACTACATAGTACAACATGGATAAACCTCAACAACATTATGCTTAGTGAAAGAAGTCAATTACTAAAGACTACATATTGCAGGATTCTGTTTATATGAAATGTCCAAATAGGTAAACTATAGAGAGAACAGATTAGTTAGTGGTGGCCGTGGGCTGGGGGCACTGTAGAGGAACTACAAGTGGGATTTCTTTTTGGGGCAATGAAATGTTCTAAAATTAGATCGTGGTGATAGCCATACAACTCTGTAAATATACTAAAATCTATTGAGTTGTTCACTTTAAATGGGTTACTTTTATGATATATAAATGGTCTCAATAAAGCTGTTTTAAAAAAATACATATTAGATTAAATAAAGTCACCCCTCTGAAAAAACTCTCCTTGAGCAATGATCTAGGTGTATAAAAGATAATATTTAAATCAGAGATTATCTATTTGATGGAATAATATAAAGCCATCTATTTATATAAAACCCTAATATGCAAATAGACCAAATGGCAGAATTAATAACTGGTCGTTATGACATGCGCTGACCACCAGTGGGCATGCACAGAACATGGTGGGCATTGGCAGCAGGCGGCAGAGTGCAGAAAGTGGCAGGCATTTGGCTGTGGTAGGATGATGGAGCAGGTGAGCAGGGGTGCCAGACCAAAGCAGGGTGCCGGTTGCTGTCATTGGGGCAAGCCCCTCGTGGTTACTAAAAATTCTTTGCTCCCACGCACAGCAGTCCCACTGGGCACTCAAACCTTCTGCAAGTGCCCACCCAAATCGCTCAGTGCCATCAGCAGCTGCTGGCCCTGATTGCCCCTCAGGGCTTCTCCACCTCCCCCTGTTCCTGAGGGACAATCAGGGCCGCAACTACCTCTCACACCCACTGACAGTGCTGGCCCTGCTCGCACCTGCTGCTGGCACCAGCCTCAATCATTCCACACCATCAGCGGGTGGAAGCTAGGCCAGCACTGTTAGTGCATGGGAGCTGCAGCAGCAGGAGCGGGGGTTGATGGCAGACAGGGGACCGGCGGCCATGGTGGGAGAGGCCAGGCGGGGGCATGGAGGATGGGCCAAGACCCACCTCTGTGCCCACTGCAGCCTCATGGCCCACAGTTCCTTTCAAGGTGCACGAATTCATGCACTGGGCCCCTAGTCAAAAATAATTACAAAAGGCTACATGTCATAAGGAAAGTGTTTATGATACAGTGCTAAGTTAAAAAAAATACAAAATTGAATGTATTCAGATTATCAACTAAAAGAAAAAAAAAACAGAATACATGGAAATGTTTGGATAGAATTATGGTGACTTTTTTCTCCTTTATTTTCTAAGCTTTCTTTAAAATTGTCTCAGTGTACTGATACACACATGCGCACACCTCTATCTTCCTTCATAAAGTTTGCCTAGCTACAATTTAAATGCAGTTTAGTAGTTGAGTGTCAACATATGAACCAGGTGGTCACAGTTCAATTCCCCATCAGGGCAAATGCCCATGTTGCTGGCTCCAGCCCCAGCAGAGGGTGTGCAGCGGGCAGCCGATCAATGATTCTCTCTCATCATTGCTGTTTTTATCTCTCTCTCTCTCTCTCTCTCTCTCTCTCTCTCTCTCTCTCTCTTTCTCTCTCTCTGTGTGTGTGTGTGTTTCTCTCTCCCTCTCCCTTCCTCTCTGAAATCAATAAAAATATATTAAAAAAATAATAAAAAGCAAAATAAGCAAAACCACCTTGTTCTCTTTTTCAAAGTTCCCATTCTTAAACCTCCACTTCCTTAATTCATTGAGATCACCTCAGAACAGCCCAAAGAAGGAAGAATGGGATAAACACTCCTATCTCATTCCCAGAAGCCAGTTTCATTTTACTGGCTATTTCAGAAGCCAAAGCCTAGTGTAGCCAAAATTTAAGCAAGGAGAGTGCACACAGAGCAATTCCACACCCTGATCTTAAACTTCTGTGGGTGAAAGCAAGTCACTGCAGGCAGAAGTTTGGACTTGGAAGGAGTGGACATTCCCCCTCTTAAGAAAAAATGGTAAGAAATGAAGAACTGGGACAGAGCCCCTATTTGTGTCTCTTCTTATGAGATTTTGTGCCCAATCTCCAACTACAGGAGAAAAGAACCCTGAATCATTTCATTTTCACCACAAAGATCCTCTTCTGAGTAATAAAGAATTGTCAGTTACCAACGTTGCCACCTGCAAACCCACTACTGTCATCAGGAATCCCAGGCTAACATTCCCCAAGTCAAGGAAAGGGGCCCTGCCAAAAAGAAAAAAGAAAGAAGGAAAAAGTATATATTTACATATGTGTGTGGGAGGTGGTAGTACATTTAAGGGCACATAGCTATCAGGTAATTTTAAGGATTTACTAACGCTGCTGACAGTAACAGGGAACTATGTTTCTGCTTGAGAAAAAAGCTTCAACAATATTGTTTCTGATTCTTGGCATTAGCCTTTAGATGTTTCAAGGGTGGCTATTTTCCGTTTTTGAGATGTAAGAGCCAGGGAGAGAGAATGCATCACAGGCAACACCAGAGTCTGTGAAAGCCATTTAGTTGCATTTTCTGCTGTTGCTATACCAATACCTTCACAGGGACTCCACTGTCCCCAGCCCTGACAATAGCATAGGTGCCTTTCCTGGCTTAAGTGAACCAGTTTGGTGCCACTACAAGGTCTACCAGCAAAGTGGAGACTTCCACACTGGGGTAAGAATCAAAGGATGAGAGAACAAACAGAGGAACCCTGCCGCTTCCAAGCCAAAAGACTAAAAGTGAAAGAAAAGGGACACCATCACAGAAACACATGAGCACTAGAAAAAGGAAACATTCACTGGTGCCTGACAGGCTCCGGGCTAAACCCTACGCCTTCTGAAAGGTTATTCTTTCTCCACTTCTACTTTTTCAGATAAAGGTTTTTACACAGAGACCAGAACTTACCATCAACCCTAGGGAACAAAGGCTGTTGCCTTGAATCCAACCCAGGGTGGGCGTGAACAGATCTTGATGCTCAAGGACAGTCACCCCAATGCTTTCCTGAAACTGCTTCATTGGTCTCAGATTCACAGCTGTTAGCAGCTTCAAAGACCCAGCCCCAACCTCACATGGCATCCGTCACTCCCACCCATAGGAAAATAGCCTTCCCACATTACAGGCATTATTTCTCACTGCTTTAGTTTTCAAGTTTCCTGGGATATGGCAACCTAACTTAAGAACATTAATTTAAAAATAAAACACATTTCACTAAATGCAACCTCACTACAGTGGGTGGCTCCAAACTGAAGCCATCTTGAGGAGAAGTTGGGGGAGAGTCTCTATCATCTCATATGCATTTGTCCCGATGCTTCCCCTTAACCTCACCACTCAAGTCTGCACCAGAGCAATATTTGCTTCCAACGTTTTTTGTTGCTGTTGTTTAAAGGCACTGGGCTTCTTCTATTATTCGTTTCTCATCTTTCTCCTACTGCTTGACGGAATGCCCTCTGAACAAGACATCCCTAACTGTCCGGGCAGATAGAAAAGGGAAAATGAATACTGCCTGTCACCTTCAACTGAGGATCACATGTCAGCTCAGGAGCTTAGTAAAATGCTTCATGCATGCAATTACACAACCTGGCCCAATGGGTCTGCTGACATGCAGGTCTCCAAGTAGGCATTTCAGACCCATAAGAAGGCATTATAGCCCTGCTATTACCTCTCGGTAAATGGGAAACTAGAGGGAAAAGACAAGCACATGTGCTGTCTGACCTTCCTTCTCTGCCTACAAGCAGCTCTGCTAAAGACATTCTCCCCAGTTCACTTGTTTGGGTAAGGAAATGAGTAAAATTATGCAACTCCATAATTTTTAAAAAAGATATTGTAATTCTCTGACCTCACACACGGGTACCAGTAGTTACCTGGTTGTCAAAAGAGCTAAGGATATGGAAAAAGAGCACAAGGAAAGATGTAAAACATAAGGCAAGATTTCACCTGGGGGATGGAAAAGCACAAAAAAAAAAAGTAAAACAATGCTTAGTAGCAATAAACCTAAAGTAAGTTCTTACTTTTAAGAAGCCAAGTGACTTAATACCTTTGGAAGTTGCAAATGTGTGTGTAGAGGGGGAGGCTAGCTATAGGAATTGCTGCCCCATTAGCAGTGAAGCAGGAAATCCCCTGCCAGGAGGTGCACCATTACATAAGAGCACAAGTTCAATCACCACGAGATGGAGACCAAGCAGGAAATCAGACAAAATGTTAAGGTCTCTTCATCTGCCAGCCTGCATCAATAACATCTTTTTTGTTGTTGGTTTTTTTGTTTGTTTGTTTTGTTAACAACATCTTATTCTACCTTTCTTCCTCTTCTTTCTGTCAGCCCAAATTCTGGGCTTTGAGGAGGCACACCTCAGCAAATAAGGTGAACTCCGCCATTTGACAGTGAGTTTGCTCTGGGGGTTTAAACACTGCAGAGCAGAGGTTCCGGCAGGCCGGATTCTGGGCACCCGGTTCCTGTTCCAGTCTAGCTGTGGGTGAGGACTTGTATCATGTGCCATATCTCCTACAGTATCCAAAAAGTCACAGAGTGTACAGGGAAGTCCTACCTATCAGGCCTCTAATTAATTCACTGGGCACAAGTTCCTTTAGCAGCAAATGGCCACCAATGAAAATTAACAACATGATCAAAAATGAAACTGACTTAGACTGTGAACTCCATGAGGGTTCTGTCTTATTCATTCCAGTATCCCCAATACCTAGCACAGCGCCTGACATACATTCTGTACCATATAATAACCTGTGAGTACTGAATGGAAGAATAAATGAACAAATGAATGCTGTACAAACACACCTTGGAGAAAAAGCTAAAGGTATTCAGGATTTGAAAAATAGGCTGAAGAAGTAGTGCTGTTAAAAAGACTCCAGAATGAGTCTGGTTTTACCAGAAAGTAAGCAAACTGGAAACTAAAATTAAGTCCAGCAGTTACAGTGTGGACTCCACCACAAGCTATCTTTGTGACCTTGGGCAAGTTATTTGTTTAGCTTTGGTCTCAACTGAAAAAAAAAAGGGGGGGGGTAGAATAATATCAATACCTACCAAAAAAGTTCGTAGTTTATTTAAATGAGATCAAGAAAGTAAAGTTCTTGGCACAAGCCTCGATACATACTAAGTCCTCAAGAACTTTCCGTATTACTGCTATTATTGTTGCTTTATTGGATACTTCCTTCCCTGAGGGGGAAGTAGAGAGCCCCTCCCAAACTCTGAACATGTTCACTTCTGGTTGAATATGCACCTAGCTAAAAATGCAAAGCCCATACATTCGGAACTGAACGCCAAGCACATGTCTCTACTAGCCTCCCCTGGACGGCGAGAATTTAGGTGTGGAATTCCCAAGCCAGAAAGGGTGTGTGTGTACATCATTCATACATACATGTGAAACCAGACGAATGAAAAGAGCAAGAAATGAATTAGCCACTGTGAAAGGTGGAAAGACCCACCTTCCCACCGTCTGTAGATCGGAAAGGGAGTCAATGCCCACAGTTTAACTGAATCGAGGAGTTTTATGGCACCCTGTACAAAGCACACACAAGCCCAGTTACCAAGGGCAACAAAGGCCCATGGGTCGCCTGCCACCGAGAGGACATTCTGTGGGAACTGCAGCATTAGGCCTCTCTGCCAGAACATGAACTTCCCTGGAACCAGCCAAGGACCTGGTTCCGACGCCTCTTTTCTCCTGGGTCTTACGTCCCCCAAGCCACCTCCCTCCCCCTCCTCATCTCCTTCCAGGTAACTTTTTCCGCTTTCAGCAACCTCACGGCCACAACCCTACCGGAGGGTCAGACCTACACGAATAAAATAAAGTAAAATAAAAAAGAAAGTCTACATATATAAACAGGAAATGGTTTCGGTGAGTCTCAAGCGGGATAATAAGGGAAGTTTTTGAGATTAAAGACCAGAAGGGGCGCCGGGCTGCAGAAACGTCCCGGGCTCACGCCAACTCCCAGGGTCGCTCAGGAAATCCACCGTCGCCAGGCAAACCCTCGCCCCCGTGCGGGACGCGCAGCTGGAGCCGGCGGCGGGGGAAATCACAGTAGGAATCAAAGAGAGAGGGCCGCAGCCTACCTCCTTTCCAGCCATGCACCAACGGTGGTCTCCACCCTGAACGCCCGGGCGGCGAGCGCGACCCCGCACGCCGGCGAGGCCAGGGCGGCGTGTCCCGACCCCCGCCACTGAGCCTCCGGCTGCAACACGGCCGCCTGGTCCTCCCTCAGGCCTCGGCACAGCCTCCCCGGCCGCCCTCCCGGCCCCGGGCCCGGCCGGCCCACGCCGGTGACAGCAAGTCAGCACCGAGCAGCTGACGCCGGCGGCCGGCCGAGGTCCCCCGGCGTCCCTCCCGGACGGTGCGCGCCCACCCCGAGCCCCTGACAGCCAGCCGGGCGCGCCAGGGACACAATGCCGGACGCCGCCGCTCCCCGGACACGGTGACAACTTACCCCGGGAACGGCGTGGCGACCTCCGGGATGGGGGCGCTCGCAGCTTCCGCGGCGCCGGGATCCGCTCCGCCGCCCGCGCGCGCCCGCAGCCCTCTCGGGTGTAAGCGAGGCCCGCGTGCCCCGCGTGCCCTTGTCTGGCTGCAGCTGGCCGGCGCTGCGGGAGGAGGAGGCGGGAGGCAGGGCGCAGGCTGTTGCCGGCTGAGGAGAAAAAAAGGAAATAGAACGCGGCGGCGGCGGCGGTCGCTCCCGAGTCACTAGCCCAGCTGTACGACGCGGGCGGGGGAGGCCCGGGGAGGGAGGAGGGGCGGGGGAGAGGAAGGGGCGGGGCCGCGCGCGCACGCAACAAGCGCCGACGTCGCGATGCTGAGAGCCCGCCCTGCTGGGAGGCTCGGGCGTTCGACGGCTGCCAGCACGCACGCGCTGCCGGCGGGCCACACGCCCCAGGAAGGTGAGCCGGGTGGGGGTGGGAGGGCCTTAAAGGGGCCGTCGCCTCGACTGCGCTGGAGTGGCTGGGGCTGTGTTCACGCTCGGCCTGTGTCGTATCTGCAGTTCGTCCTCCAGCTCTTTTGCTATCGTTATGTAGGTTTTTTGTATATTGTTTGGATTATTGGATTACTATTATTTGCAAAGAACTCAGGTTTGCTCTCAGGTTCTCAAAGCACTTTCTTGCTTGTTGCCTTCTTAGCTTTTAAATCACACGCCAGACCTATCACCGAGGCAGGCCATTATCTCCCAAACTATGGCGCGTAGCCTGCCAACGTCAAAATTGCTCCGAGGGGTGGAGTGGGTGTAAAAATACACATTTGGGGGCCTCACCTCCAACCTTTCCGATTCTGTAAAGCTAGGGTCAGATTCAGGAATCTATTTTAATGAGCATTCCGAAGTGATTCCTCAGCACGCTAAAAGCACGCGACGAATCTCAAGGTTGAGAAACCGAAGCTGAGTGAGGACAGGCAGAGGCGGGGCTCGAACCCCGCCACTCGGCTAGCTCTGTTTCCTGCCGAGTCCCGGCGCCCGAGGCTGTTTTCCAGCGCCTTGCTATGCGAGTGGTTTGTGCGCTGTGGCAACATAAGTTATTGGTGATCGCATTTCGGTCCTGAGAGATAAATGCTCCGCTGATGTGTTTACAGGGCTGTGGCTCCTCGGTGGCGGTGGCGATGATTGTGACTTTTTATCCTTGTGCCCCAGGGCCTTGTACAGTGCCTGTCTCAGAGGTGCTCTTAAATGTGGAGGGCCTTTTACTTGAGAATCAGTGCCTGCGTCTGCACTTGGACAGACTTCCCTCTTCGCTGCAGCTTGTAGAGAAGTCAATCATCTCAGTTTGCCTGGGTCTAAGGGATTTCAAGGAACTAAGACTTCCGGTTCTAATATTAGGACAGTCGTGGGCAAATTGAGATAAGTTGGTCACTCGTGTGGTATGTCAGAAGACAGGGTATTCCTTCTCTCTCCCATGAATCTAACAGGTAGCTTGGGCTTGCACCACTTAGAGGGCACGAAAGAGGAGCCTGGCTCCCTGAAAGTGCAAGAGAGAAAAGGTTCAGAATTAGTATATTGTACCTCTGTTGCTATCATTCATATATATATATATATATAGCTAATATGCTAAGTGTCGGACAGTCTGGGTAATGATTTCATGTAGCAACGCAGGGCTTCCTCTTCCTAGTGAATAGTCTCCTTGCAGTTTCTTCAGCCCAGGAACACGACTTGCTTTATAGCCAGGTGCAAACATTTCACACTGTAACCAAATGTCTGTGAAGCATTTTCCCGTGCCTCATCTCATTTGATCTTCACAGAAGTCCTGGAGTAGGTAGATAGGAGACTCGATGGAATCCTATTTTCTTTTCATTAGCTGAAAGCAGAGATTTAGAAAGCTTAGAAACTTGACCCAACTGAAAAGAAGTAAGAAATGGTGGACCTTGAAAATGACTTCAGGTTTTCTCACTGTGCAGAATATAGTCAAACACTGCTGCAGTTCAATGTTTACCCTTTGTTCTCCCCACATGATCTACAATAATAATCTGCTTCGTGTTGATATTTACTGCTGTGTTGCTGACAATTACCTGAAAGAGAAGTTGGGGTGCTTCACTGGGTTGGAAAAAGTTTAGCTAAATCAGAAAGCAGGTCTAATGAAGCAAGTTTATTCTATATCTATAAAAGGCTAAGTTGACTCACGCATGCATGATACATATAAGGCTCTCAGCACCAATCACACACATGTGTTTCCATCTGTCATTGTTGATCGTGAATTTGGTTGACACTTCTATCATAGAGAAAGGGTGAATAGCAATATTAAAATATTTCTTCTAATTAATTTCCTTTCAATGTGCATGAATCTGTGCACTGGGCCACTAGTTACTTATAACAATAGGAATGACAGCATATATTATTGAGTACCTACTGTGTGCCATGCACTGTGTAGGGACTTTTATGCATGTAACTGCTGTCAAACAAACTCAAAAAGATTCTGGAAGCTTTGCCTAGAAATCTATACTAATAATGGGGTGATATGCAAATTAGTCAGGACACCATCACAGTAATGACCCATCAGCAGTGCACAGTAGGTGCAGGTGGGCAGGGACTTGTAGCATCAGGGATGGGGGCGGGGCCATGGCAGAGAGGGCTCTCTGCAACTGCGCTGGGGGTCCACAAGTGTGCAGAGAGGCCCCTCCACGGCTGCCTGGGCTAGGGTTCACAGGCCTTCCCTGGCTCCGGCCTACCTCTTTGGGGCAATCCATCGAGGAGCCCCAGATGGGTGGGTGGGCCCTACCTCTTTAGGGCAATGGATCACGGGGCTCCCACACTGCGACAAGGCACGGGCCAAGCTGGGGAACCCCCACCCCCACCCCCACCCTGCTGCAAGTGCACAAATTTTGTGCATTGGGCCACTAGCAAATTATAAAGGTCTTAGGGTTTGTAAACCTGAAACACAATTAGGCCATATACAAAGTGTTCTGAAGAAGGAAGAAAAGCTAAGAGATCTTATAGTAAAAAGTACATTTTTGAGAAGAAGCAGTTATGAATTCTTAGACCGTGGATTGATCTGAGATGGTAATCCTCTACATCAGTGGTCGCCAACCTTTTGGACCTCTTGGATCACTAGTTGGCAACTACTGCTCTAGATGACCTGTGGTCTGGATACCTGCACATTTCTTATTTACCCCTTCAAGAGATCATCAGAGGGTTATTTTAAAGTTTGATATATATCCAGGCATTGATGCAGGACTAGAAAGTTAAAAAGTTTAAGTTCCCAAGCTAGTTAAAACAAGAATAGAATTGTTTCCTTATGCCTCAACCTACCTGATTTTAGTATTTAACAGCTTGACTATAGCGACTCCGTTTTATCTCTTCACTTTATTATTCAGTTGATTTTGACAACCCTCCTAGTTAAGTAACACTAACACCATTTTACACATGAAGAAACAGGCTCAGAGAGATTTTTATAACATTGAAAACTGAATAGCATGTATGTTGTTGCAAAACCAGAATTCATTCTTGTTTGTTCCAGAAGTCACACTTTTTTTCAAATAAATGTATGGCCGCTCCTGCCCCCAATAAAAATAGCAAATAATGACCTAAATTATCATTACATATCTCTTGATCTTTTAAAAAGTTCTGTCTTAAACACCAGCTCATTTTATTTGCACAACATCCCCATAAAATCAGACATTACCATTCCCCAGTTTTAACTATGAGGAAGCTGAGGCACCAAGCAGATGACTGGCTTGTCTGACCTCAGACAGGAAGTTAGCATGGTGTTTCCCTTGTTTTGATTCACGATTCCTTAGGCAGCCTTCAAAGCCCCAAGGAAGTAAACAAATAAACCTGCTTGACCCCAGGAGCGGTGGAAGTATTCAAGCCATGTCACCTCAGAAAGTCAGAGTCCATGACGAGTGGACCTGCAGGGCTGGGCCAGCACAACTGAGAGGCGGTTACCACTCCTCAGAGGAAGATCCTGAGCTCGGCCAGTTGTCTGAATACCTGGGCCTGAGCCATCACCTGGGACACCCTTCCTCTGACATGTCAGGAACCAATGAGAGCCAGCCAGGCTTGGTGACCCAGGCCTTGTTGGCCCCTGGTCTGAGAAGGCTTGGCAGAGCTCAGAGCTCCAAGCAGGGCTGCCCAGAACAGGGGCTATGATTCCTTACACACCAATTCTGAGCCCAGCCCTGGAAAATGTGCACCTGACAATGCCCAGTCAGTCAGCAGGTGTGTGTAAGAGGGTGATCCCGCCCCTCCTGCTTTTTCTGAAGTCTAGTGACAAGTCTAGTGACATTTTTATCTCTGACTCAGGCCAAGCTGAGCTAAAGTATGAGCCCTATTTTACAGTCAAAAATAAGCTAAGGTAGCAAAGAGAGTGTCTACCTGCTGTGTCTTCATAACTGCCCAGGTCCCCCTCCAACCTGATTACCTGCTTCTCCTCCCTGCCTTTGCCCAAGGAGGCAGCCAGTTCACACAACAACATGGATGAATCCCACAATATGATTTTGACTGAAAGAAGCCAGACGCACAAAAAGCATACACTATGTGATACCACATATGTAAGGTTCAAACACACGGACAAAATTCATGTAAGGCGTTAGAAGTGGTAAAAAGGATGGTAGTTACCTTTACGGGGGATTATGACCGGAAGAGACTATGAGGGGACTTGGCAGGTGCTGAGAATGTTCTGTTTCTTGATCTGAGGGCTGGTTACACAGGGGTGTGTTCACTTTGCAAAAGTTGAGAGAGGTTAATACTTATGACTCACGGTTTGAAGTATGTGGTTATTCAGTATAGAGTTTACTTTTAAAAAATTAATCGATCCAATGCTTGCACCTAAAATCAACATGACTTTGGCAACTCTTAAGTGCAGATGGATGTAGGTTTGTGGTTTTAGTGACTTGGATGCCTTGGGCAATGTTGCTGCCTCTTGTGTGAGTTTTCTGAAATGGTGAGCTCTTGGGGAAGTGCTGAAAAATAAAGCACATTCTTCCTGCAACTTACATGATACTCATATTTCTGATAATTATAAGCAGGTTTTTTCCTTCTACATAAACATCCAGTGGGGCAAGAGTCTGTGGAACACATGATGGCTCCTTGCTGTGTGGGGCTCTCCTGTCTGTTGCAGACCAACCAGTGCCCCTCCCACAACAACACTTCCACTGAAATGGGGATGATGCCATAGCTACCTTGTAAGACTGACTGTAGAGATTGAAGGGCCCTGGCTGGGGTAGCTCCGTTGGTTAAGAGTATCATTCCCATACGCCAAGGGTTCAGGGTCAATCCCTGGTCAGGGAACATACAAGAATCAACCAATGAATGCACAAAGTGGAACGACAAATCTCTCCCCCCATCCCCCTTCCTTCCTTTCTCTCTCTAAAATTAATAAATAAATAAAAAAGATTAAATGAGTTCATTTCAATCAAGTGTTTGGAACAGAGCCTGGCACACAATGAGCACAAAATAGATGCCTGGTGTTATTTTTATCACCCTGACACCCCACCCCCTAAATGCCAATGGTGCCTTCAAATCAGCAACCAAAAACAACCCTGCAAATGTCCTAACAATCCTACAGGGTGACACTGCCTAATACAAACCATGGCTTTAAACCCACCGGTTAACTAGAGCTTACCAGTAGCAGAAAAATAAACTCATTCATTCACTCATTCATTTATTCAGTCCCCAGACTGAATGTGCTGAGGACTGCTTTGTTCTAGGACCCACCAAGTGGAGTGGGGAGACAGAGACATCCACAGGTAATGACAACACAACATGGTAACACAATGTCCAGCCCAGGAGCAGCAAGTTGTCTACGGAAGGCTGTTGCCTCCTGCAGAGGGGTCTGGTCTGCCTTGTGGTTTGTTTGTTTTAATTTATTTAGTTGCCAGTATTTGAAAATCAGAAGACTTCACATTAAAAATCCAAATTTTCTGCTTCTCTTTAAAAAATCAAAAGATTTGGAAACACTGGACCTGCATTTGTATATAGGGTCAGGAACCCAGCATTTGCCAAGAATTCTCACCTGACCTTCATTTACTTTCCCTCCCAGGAAGACACTGGAACTTGGGGACACTGTCACAGATCTGTCTGCTGCTGTTATCAGGGCCGGAGGAAAACTGAAAGCTTCCAGGAGGGGCAGACAAGGAAGTCCTGAAGGCTCAGCCAGAGGCAGTTAAAGTGGGACAGATCATTGTGAAGGAAATGGCAAGCTCAAAGGCTGTGCTCTGAAAACAGTGGGGTGCTGGAGGGCCAGTCCCTAGTGTGTGGAGGCACAGCACAGAGTCTTCAAGCCCGGTACACAGAGGGAGGCCTGGGGCCAGCTGGGAGCCGGCCAGAGCTTTAACATTCCCAGGTCGGCTGTCTTTTCTCTGCATACTTGCTTGACAGAGGTATAAGTTCAACACCAGAGAGTGTCAGGACCGAAGTGCGGTCAGAGACTACACACAGTGTTCTTGCGCCTGGACCTGCCTGTCACATGCCTCTGGTGAGGTGGGGGGAAGGGGAGCTTGAGAGATGAGCAGGAAGTATGAGGAAAGCATCAGGAACAGCGTAGTCCTTGGGGGTGCTGTAGGGCTGGCATGACGGAAGAGGCAGAGAAGGGCTCCCTCTCACATCTGAAACATACCATGGAGATTCACATTCCCTAGGTCAGTGCTTCTCAAACTTTCATGTGCACATCAATCACCTGGGGATCTTGTCAGAATGCAGATTCTGACTTATAGGGTCTGGGATGGAGCCTGAGAGTCTGCATCTCAAACAACCCTCCAGCGATGCTGCTCTGCTAGCCCAAAACTACAATGGAGAAGACTCTAGATCAGGTTTTCTCAACTGCAGCACCATTGGTACTCCGGACCAGATAATTCCTTGTTGTGGGACGATCCTGTGCATTGTAGGATGTTGCTAAACGTGATGCCAGAGCAGCTCCCTAGTTATGACAACAAAGGTCTCCAGATAGTGCCACTGTCTCCTGGAGGAGGGACAAAATTGCCCTCAGTTGAGAACTACTGCTTTGGAGTCTAGAGGAACTCCAAATGTAAGAGTTTATATGTCTATGCACTTTGCTAGGAACTAGAGAGCCTTCAAGGAACGGAGGCAGGGCAGAGCACATGACGTGTGGGGCCCAGTGCAAAATAAAAATCCCTTGTTCAACAAGTAGGAAAAAAATGCCACTCAAACGATAGAATATAAAGCTTTTGCCTTTAGAAAGATTTATTTCTTATACAAGGTTATAGAGGTAATAGTGATACATGAGTAACATCAACTCTTAAGTTATATTTTTGGTGTCATGTTTATAAATATAATATATAATAATACTTCATTAATGTTCAATCTTGGTTGAACATAAGCATTTTCTGACTTGCTTTTCTGCAAATTCATTTATTAGGTCATCAAAATTTATAATTAAAAAAATTTATAATTTTAGCAACTTTTTTTCCAATCAGTATAATTGAGAATGATGTTAGCTATTCTTTGGCAAATGTAAGGTTACAAATAATTTTCAATAATTTTTAATTTTGAGGAGTTTTCTGCTGATACAACTGTTACTGAAGTTGCTATGAATATTTTATGGGCTGTGACAACCAACACTGGAATACATTTCTGATCAATTATTTCAAAATATAATTTTTTTTTGTTAATCCTCACCCGAGGATATTTTTCCATTGAGTTTTAGGGAGAGTGGGAGAGAGGAAAAGACTGAGAGAAACATCCATGTGAGAGAAACACATCAATTGGTTGCCTCCTGCATGGGCCAACATGCAGGTAACATGCCCTTGATTGGAATCAAACCTGGGATCCTTTGGTCTACAGGCCAACATTCTACCAACTGAGCCAAACTGGGTAGGGCTCAAAATATAAATTTTAGTGCATGTAGAGCTGATTATTCACATGGAACAAGTGTCAGGTTTGATCAAGCAATTGAATCAATACCCTTCCCCTAGGAACTGGCTTTACAGGTCATTTCACTATGGACATTCCCTTTGCTGAGACCGCATTTCACATTCCATTATCTCCCCTCCAGGTATTCATAAAGAAGTCTCTGCCCAGAAAAAGCTCGCCAAAAGCCCTTTAAAAGCCGATGACCCCCCGTCACTGGGTGCTGCAGCCATCTAGGTTCAGCTACCTGCTGTGCGGATGATGATCTAATAAATTTATAATCCCTCACCACCCTGGCCTCATGCATTCCTCCTTCTGTGACCAAACAACAAGCAGATTTAATTCTTTATAAGTATCAGTTTCACGCAAAAGTCTGAATTTGATTTTAAATGTAAGTTTACACAACCTCTTTTAAAAATATATATATTTTATTGACTTTTTTTACAGAGAGGAAGGGAGAGGGGTAGAGAGTTAGAAATATTGATGAGAGAGAGACATCAAATCAGCTGCCTCCTGCACACCCCCCACTGGGGATGTGCCTGCAACCAAGGTACATGCCCTTGACCGGAATTGAACCTGGGACTCTTCAGTCTGCAGGCTGATGCTCTATTCACTGAGCCAAACCAGTCAGGGCTATACACCCTTTTAATGTTTCCTCTGACATTCCCTTGTGGAGGTCATAAAAGAAATTGAAAGTAACATCATCTTTTGGATATAATTTAAAATACCTATTTATGCAGTCTTTCATTATACCTTCAATTATAAGGAAAAAATTAATTTTCAAATTGTCTTGCTTGTTAATTGGTTTACCCAAAGCTTCATATGACTATAGTGTTCTTTTCTTTTGAATGCAATAACCTTTAAATGTAATTTCTTTCTAAACTTGTGAATACTTGCTTTGCAATTTTGCAAGTTTTATTTTTTATTTTTCTAAAGAATAGCCCTAACTGGTTTGGCTCAGTGGATAGAGCGTCGGCCTGCGGACTCAAGGGTCACAGGTTCAATTCCGGTCAAGGGCATGGTTGCAGGCACATCCCCAGTAGGGAGTGTGCTGGAGGCAGCTGATCGATGTTTCTCTCTCATTGATGTTTCTAACTCTCTATCCCTCTCCCTTCCTCTCTGTAAAAAAATCAATAAAATATATATTTTTAAAAAAGAATAGCTTATTGTTTTGTGTGGGATTTTTTGAGAGAGAGAAACATCGATGTGCGAGTGAAACATACACTGCCTCCTGCACACCCCCCACTGGGGATCCAGCTCACAACTCAGCAACTGAACCAGCAACCCTTTGATGCACAGGATGACACCCAACCAACTAAGGCCACACCGGCCAGGGCTCACAGCAGTTTTTAAAATGGAAGATTCTAAACAGTTTGAAGAATTCTAATAATTCCCTAATATGTTCTCTTGTGCACACCTGATTTATTAGAAGCCACCCCAATCTTCCCCCCTCCCCAGAAGCCACGGCCCCAAAGTCATCCCTGCCAGTGCATCTGGGGCTGGGATGTTCCATCAGTGAGCACATAAATGTCTATTTAAATGCTTTTATTTTGTAATAATTTACTGACAAAGTTTGCAGCTTGCAGGCCAGCAATTCCTGTCCACAAGCTCAGGCCGAGAGTTACTTGTACAGACATTGCAAGGATGGGCTCCAGGGGCACAAGTGGTCCTCCCTCCCAGGGTCACAATGCTGCCTTCCTGTAGAGCCTCTCCATTCTCCTGTGATTGCTGCTGCTGTTGCCACTGCCATCACTGTCGCTGCCACCAATCTGAGCCCAGGTCTGGCCCAGATGCATTGGGATCCAAGAGAGCCCCAGACTTCCCAGGCTTGCATGTATGAACAGGGCCACCAGGCCCATTGCTCTGTGTTCTTGCTGCCTGCCCTGCCATGTGCCTTAACTCATGCATGCTCCATTGATCCATTGGATTTCTCTTTGAGACACTTACCTATCTCAAAATTAAAAGTATTAAGAATTTCAAGATGATGACAGAACAAGAACATCAAACCAAGGCAGAGTTCTTCTGAGCACGGGACCTTGTACAATCATACAGATGGCACACCTGGAAGCCTGCCCTGCACTGGGTAGCGATAGGCAGTGCATGAAAGGGGCCCTCATAGAGAATCTGTAGGCCTCTCAGAGGCAGCTGGAGTGCATATGGAAACGGGAGCAGAAGATCCATGGGTAAAAGCGGCATTGATTTAGAACCAACACCAAGGCATCCCCTGCACAGCTCCTTGGGGCAGGTCCATCTGTGTCCTGGTGGGGACAGGAGTTCCTGGGAAAAAGCAGTTCCATGGGGACTGCTGGTTCCCGCCATTACTTAGGGAGTGACCCTCCTGTTTCGGTCACCTCTAACTCCCTGCACTGTATTTGCTGCTCTCACATCAGTTCCTCTTTCTGACTTGACTCCAGCTTTTTCTCTCTTCTTCCCTCTCCGTCCTGCCCACTGAGCAAATTTGTCTTCCTTGGTGGTAAGAAATACTTCCAGAGAAAGATTAATTTCAGGGGAGCTAGAAAGATGCGAACCTTCTCCCAAAGGCCAAGAACCAATAGAAAAAAAAAATGACACAGGGAAACTGGCCTCACAATACAAATACCTTTCAAAGCCTTCAGTGAAATCCAAACCTCAACCTCTCGACAGCTTGTAGGGAGTGACGCAGCCTTGCAGCCTGGGCTTCTCAAGTAATGGCCCCAGAATAAGCCTGGGGTTTGGGCTGAGATGAACAGCAGAGAGAAACGCGCTCGTTAATGGAACATCCCAGCCCCAGACGCACTGGCAGGAATGACTTTGGGGCCGTGGCTTCTTGGGCTGGGGGTGGGGGGAGGTTGGGGTGGCTTCTAATAAATCAGGTGTGCACAAGGTGTGCACAAAGCATGTTCACATTCACCACAGCCCTGTGAGGCAGGAAGCATTAGCCTGCTTTCACGATGGGAAATAGGGGCTCAGAAAAGTCAAGTAACCAGCTCAAAGTCACCCAGTAAGTGCAGAGCCAGGATTCAAATTCAGGTTGGCCAAATCCAATATTCTTCTCCACTCTCAGCAAAGTGCATCTTTCACCAGGTCTTTTCAGGCGTCCTGCCCCTCTCCCTCCCCCCCCCACACTTTTTGCTCTCTTCTTCTTTGCCCTGACTACTCCTGATGGTGGAATTTCAGGCATTGCCACATGCCCAAGAAGGGAGATGTCCTCCAGTTGGCCTACCTGTCTGGTCCCTCAAATCACCTCCTCGCAAAGGTAGTAAGATCAGGTCTGTCTCAGTCTCTGGGCTTTGTGTGCAAAAACGTGGTTTTTGGAGATGGCACCTACATTATTTCTACCATTTCTCAAAGCTGAACTTCTTTGCACATTTCAGGAATTATGTTGTTCCCATTTCTAAAATGGGGAGGCTGAGTGTAAAGCTAGGAAAGGAGTCCTAGCCAGTTTGGCTGTGGATAGAGCATCGGCCCTCGGACTGAAGGGTCCCGGGTTCAATGCTGGTGGGCATGTACCTCAGTTGCAGGCTTGATCTCCAGCACTGGTTGGGGTGTATGCAGGAGGCAACCAATCGATGTGTCTCTCTCAGATTGATGTTTCTCTCTCTCTCCCCCCCCCCATCCTTCCACTCTTTCTAAAAAATCAGTGGAAAAATATTCTCCGAAGAGGATTAACAACAACAAGAAGCTGGGAGAGGAAAAAACATCCGCTGAGAACTGTGTGAAAGGTGTCAGGGAGGTCTCCACAGGGACACTAGTTCTGTGCCCTTTCTTTCCATCTGAAGTGACTCACTGTGATTCCAGTCTGTTGGCTCTGAGCAGCTCCCCAGTGACTCCTGACAGCTGACCCTTCCTCATCAGTGCAGTGTCTGCAGTGTCCACAGACCTTTGTTCCTGGGTCTGTGAGTTATCCAAATCCCAGTCCACGCCTGCTGCCCACACAGCTCTCTGAATGCTGGCGACTCACAGGCAACATCTGCTCCAGAGGCTTGCGCTAGCATTTGGAAGGTTTCCCTTCCAAAGTCACTGGCCTGGCACCACTCCCAGCCCCCGTCAGCGAAGAGCTGCTGCGTTTATGTGGCTTTTCCAGCAATGGCTTTGCATGGTCTAGGGAGCGGCTTTGATCTCCACGGCGCTGGCGCTGGAAGGGCTGGGGATGGAGGAAGAAGGCCCAACGATGAGAAGGAGGCCTGCACACACTTGCTCAGGCTCCAGGCCTTCCACCCAGGACTTGAAGGCTGTGTACAACCCCGAGGGAACCGGCAGATGTGACTTACGCGTTTAAAATTCAATTTTGATACCGACCCTCGGGCAGAAATAGTTGTCAGTGTGGGATTTGGAGTTGAAAGGGATGCCTATAAGTGCACCTTTCATCTGGTTATGGGGCATTGGAATATTTTGTGATCATATTAACAAAAACACTCTTTCTGCAGCACTTCTCTCTGGGGTCCCCAGCTTCACAGATTACAGGAATGTACTGCTCCTATAATATGCCTGGGAAGAGCACAAGGCTTTTGTAAAAACGATGGCATAGATGCTCAAAAACAGCTAGGAGTTTGACAGAGGTCACAGCAATTTTGCAAAGAAAAACCAAGTATACTAATTAACAGTCCAATGACTTGCAGCAAACAATTTAACGAACTCAGGGGCCTAAGATCGCCATGGTCTCTCTGGCCTCAGAGTCCTGCAGCAAATCCTCCAGACCCCTCTACCCAGTTCCAGCCCCCAAGAGCCTTCCTGCTCTTTCCCAGTGGGTCCTCTGTTGCTTTTTAGAAGCACTAAGTGTTCACTTTGGGGAACCATCCTAGGGTCTCTCAGGCTTCGCCCCACCACGCGCTGTCCTATAGTCTGCCTGGGCCCAGCCCTCTAACCCTAGCCCTCTAGATGTCTAGCCCATCCCAGGGCCCCTCAGATCCAAGGCTCTCAGTAATGCCCCTCTATCCTCAGCACACACATGCGCACACACACACACATTCCATCCCATCCCAAGCCTTGTAGGATTGGCTCTCCCAGGACCTGCAGGGTTCAGGAATAGGACTGGGTGAAAGCCCATCACCGCTGACTGCCCATTTTTTGCACATTCTCCAGGGAGCCAAGGACCCTCCTGGGTTCTTAGACCCACGCCCTAGAGACCTTCTCGCTCTCTCCCTGAAACTGACGTTATGGGTTACAAAACTGAGCAGCAATAAGACTCCAGAGTGCTTCTCTTCCATGGCAAGGGCTCCAGCTCTCATGGAAGCCGAGGGATTGCTAGTTCACTCCGTCCTATTGGGCATCTCCTTAACATCATCAGAACATCTCCATGAATACCACATCTCTTCTTGTGTGCTCTTATGGGCTTCTATGACACTTACAAGTCTTCAGGCACTTTATTAGACCATTGCTTGAGTTAGTATTACCTTCAACAGAGATGTAACTACTGTGGCTTTAACTTACTCAAGGAGGCTGCCATCGCTCCAGCCATCGCATCCACATTCAGGCAGTCAGAAGAAAATCGGGTGGTTTCCTGGAAGCCCCACCCAACCACTTGCAATTACATCTTATTGGCCACTCTTTTTGCTAGGGAGTGGAATATTTTAGCTGGGCACATTTCTAGCCCCAATAAAATCAATCAGGGTTCTGTGTTAAGCAGGATGTTGGGTAAGCAATTAGCAATCTCTGCCCTCCTACTTTTTATACCTAAAATAAGGCTCTTCCTCTTTGGAGAAGTTAAGTAACTCACTCAAGGTCAGTAGCTACAAGTGGTGAAGCCAAAGTTGGAATATGAGTTCTCAGACTCCAAAGCAAGTTCAAAGGAAAAGAGGCCTGTAGGAGTCCGACTTGCTGTGACGATGCCCAGAGCCACATGGAAACAATATAGATCGAGGTCTGCTTCAGGTAAATATTTAAGGCAAAGTTGGGGTTTTTTTGTTGTTGTTTGTTTTATTGATTTCAGAGAGAAAGGGGGAGAGAGAAACAGAAACTTCAATGATGAGAGAGAATCATCTATCAGCTGCCTCCCACATGCCCGCCCTACACCGGGGATTGAGCCCACAACCCAGGGGGCTGTGCCCTGACTGGGAATCGAACCGTGACCTCCTGGTTCATAAGTGGATGCTGAAACACTGAGCCACGGCCAGCCAGGCAACAAAGTTTTATAAACATACTTTAAATGCACATGGATAAACTTAATTTGTAAAGAAACCGTATGTTAACCCTAACTGGTTTGGCTCAGTGGATAGAGCATCGGCCTGCGGACTCAAGGGTCCCAGGTTCGATTCCAGTTAAGGGCATGTACCTTGGTTGCAGGCACATCCCCAGTGGGGAGTGTGCAGGAGGCAGCTGATCAATGTTTCTCTCTCATTGATGTTTCTAACTCTCTATACTTTTGCCTTCCTCTCTGTAAAAATTCAATAAAATATATTTTTTAAAAAAAAGAAAAAAACCATATGTTATATATCCCAAACAGTCAAAATGAGTAGTCATTTATTTCTTATATGGTCCAAAAAGCCTGCCCTTTACTATTATTTATATAAAATTATACTTTTATATGTATATGTTATAAAATTCACAATGTACCAAAGTGAAAGTAAAACCAGTTTCCCACCAATTTTTCCCAGAGACAACTGCAGTGATGTTTTTGCATATCTTTCCAGAGATGGCCCCTAACTTAGAAATTACCAAATGTAATCAG
Source organism: Murina feae (assembly GCA_004026665.1). NCBI lineage: Eukaryota > Metazoa > Chordata > Mammalia > Chiroptera > Vespertilionidae > Murina > Murina feae. Next base: position 37,471 of record PVJC01004876.1, read on the forward strand.
TGGTTGCCTCTACCGAATGGGATTAAAAGTGATTTATTTTCCTGCTTTAGAAAATGTCTGCACATATTCATTTATTTATGAATTTTGATTAGATTATTTATCTTCCTATTTTTAAGTTATATGAGTTCCCTATACATTTTAGAGATTAAGCCCTTATCAGTTAGATGTAACAATGGCAAATTGCACATATTCATTTCATCAGCAGGAAAAAAAAAAAAAGATCCAATTCTTAGAACTCCTTTCCATAGATCCTAGATTTTTCTGGAGACAGCATACATGCCTCCCTAAATCTTCTCTACCTAGGAAAACGATGTTCCTAACCTGTTTTCTTCTTCTCTAGGATATAAGTTCCATGAGAGCAGGATCTTATCTGCCTTACTTCACACATTGCCTGGAACATGGAAGGAGCTCAATAAATTATCAGTTGGTTGAATGAATGAATGAATGAATGAATGAATGTTGTCAGAGCTGGTAAAGAGCTTTAGATGGTTTTCCAAGCCCATCTCAGCACTTACTAGCTGTGTGACCTTGGGCACTTTGACCCCGCAACTGGGGGGGGGGGCACATGAAAAATAATGCCCACTTCTTGGGGCCACCATGAGCCGTAAATAAAAAGTAAGAAATATGTGACCAAGTGAACTATGCCTGGCATATAAATGCTAGCTAGGGTTGCTTTTATTCTCTCTCTGCCCACATTAATGTCATCCTGACCACCCTGCCCGCCTACAAGCCGTGGGTAAAACCCTTGAACAGTACAGCATTCGAGACTACACTGCCACTAGAGACGACACCATCTGGCTACAGTCTGACCCGCAACACACTTCCCTGTCCCACCCACCAAGTGTATCTGGCAGCATTGCCCTGACCTGGCAGCCTAGTCAGGAAAAGGAAATGAAAGGGGGGTAGAAAAAAAAAAAAAAAGGAAATGAAAGCAGCCTGGCTCCGCTCTCCGTGAGCCTTCTTTTTCTTTCTGAGGCTCACAGACCATCTGTTGGCTGATTTCACCCAGGGCTGACGTCAAGTTCACTTTTTGCCCTGGGCTGGGCTGGGCTGGGCACATGTTGCTCAGCAACAGAACACCTGTGTGCCCTCTCGGTCCCCTGGGCCGCCCCAGACCCTGACCTCTGCCAAAGCAGGAAGGACAGACTCTTCTGGGTGTTGCTGCTGGGTTGCTCTGGTCGGGGAAGCTATGGGTGCAGTGACTAGGAAGAGAAGGCAGACTGCTCTGTGGGCCAGAAGGCTGTGCTCAAGGTGGAGTCAGCAGCCATTGTGATTCCCCAAACACAGCCAAGAAGATGCCAGAGAGTCTCTGTGTTTGGAATCTTATTTAAAGACAGTTCCTCTGTATGCATCTCTGAGGAGCAGGCAAGTGCTCCTTGAAAGGGACACATTTCTCAGCTGCCACCTTAGAGCTACTTTCTTGGTGAGAAGGAGGCTCCAGCTCCTGCAGTGAGTTGAGAAGAGGGCCAGTGGGGCTGGGCTAAGACGCTGAGGTGGCCCACAGGTAGAGCTTTGTGCCAGGGAGCTCAAGGCGGCGGCGTACCCAAGTGGGACCCCCGACAAATTGGGAAAAGATGAACTGTGGTGGAAGGATGGAAGGGCTCTCATTTCCCCATGCTCTTGGCCTGCTAATTCCCATTTTTCCTTTATATCTTTAAGGCCACTTCCTCAGGGAAGCCCACCCAGCCCCCTGGCTAGGTTAGAGCCCCGTTTTTCCCTCTAATAGCCCACCCTTCTCACTCATGGCCCGTCCCTTATCTCTCCTTCCACCCCATTCATGGACACCACAGGTTCTGGCAGGGCTGTAGCCAAGCCTGTCCACCACAGAGCCCAGCACTTAGCCCCGTGCCTGCACACAGAAGGCACGAAAAAATATGGAGTGTTGCCCTAACCGGTTTGGTTCAGTGGATAGAGCATTGGCCCTCAGACTGAAGGGTCCCAAGTTCCATTCTGGTCAAGGACATGTACCTTGGTTGCGGGTTCAGACCCCAGTGGGGGGCGGGGGTGTGCAAGAGGCAGCTAATGGATGTTTCTCTCTCATTGATGTTTCTAATTATCCCTCTCCCCTCCTCTCTGTAAAATCAATAAAATATATTTTTAAAATAGGAAGTGTTGAATGAATGAATGAATGAATGAATGAATGAATGAATGAATGAATGAAAATGTGAATAGGAGAACAGACCAATAGAACTGGGAGATGCAGTGCAGGGGTCCTGCTGCCCTTCTCATCTTACCTTGGCCAGTCTGGCCTCTGTTATCAGAATCAGAGGGCTTGGGCGTGCAGGGAGGCTGATGTTCCATTTCCTGTGCCCTGCAGGGAAGGCCAGTGTTTCCCAAAGACCCAAGTTGTCATTGTTCCAGCCACATAATGAATGACAGCCATTCTTCTCCAGGGATGAAGTCATTTTCCTAGAATAGACATGAAACTGACAGAAAAGGAAACTAGCATCGAATGCACACCTACTCTGTGCCAAGCAATGGGGTATCTTATTTAATTCTCACAACAGCTCTGCAAAGCAAATAAGTTTATGCAACTGAAGCTCAGAGATGCTCTATATTTTGTTATGTCTGTTAAAAGAAAAAACAACCCAACAGCTGAATATCTGGACATGGGTGTGGTTCCAAAGCCCACACCAAACTTCGGTGAAGGTGAGTGCCACAGCAAGTCCTGAGTGCTGCTGTGAGTGTTCATGGCTGCTCATCAAAGATCAGAGGGATAGATGGGGACAGCTCCCCAAAAAAGGAGGAAAGGGGGGGGGGAATGTGAATAGAGAAATGGGACCAAGTGTATTTCCACTTAATCCTCAAACCTTTATTGAGTATCTATGTCAGGCACAGGGGCTGAGGACAAAATGTCATAAAATATAAGTCCACTTGTCACAGACGTCACTATCACATGGGGGAACTGAATACGAAAATCAACAAGACTCACATTATTAGATCATTTATTCTGTCTTTTATGTTTGAAGTTCTCTATATTAAAATGTCATAAAATAGCCCTAGCCTGTTTGGCTCAGTGGATAGAGCATCAGCCTGCGGACTGAAAGGTCCTGGGTTCAGTTCTGATCAAGGGCACATGCCTGGGTTATGGGCTTGATCCCCAGTGTGGGGCATGCAGGAGGCAGCCAATCAATGATTCTCTCTCATCATTAATGTTTGTATCTCTCTCTCCCTCTCCCGTCCTCTCTGAAATCAATAAAAGCATTTTAAAATAAGTAAATAAATAAAATGTCTTAAAATATATTGTAGCTCCATCCAAATGAAATGCTCAGGGTATGTTGAAAGTGCCGAGCAGAGCAACCCAACCCCAACTAAAAGGCCAATCAGGGAAGACTTCACTGAGGAGGTGACATCTGAGCTGAGTTTTGCTAGATGAGGAGTTAATGAGGCAAAGTCATATGGAACAAGTATTGCCAGCAAATGGCACAAGTAGAGAGAGAGATACAGAAGCATGAAACAGAATGGCCTGCTTAGAGATGTGTATGTGCAAGTCAATTCCTATAGCCAAAACGAAGAAGACATTTTCTTCAAGTTTCCTTGTGAAATCGTCCTTCAGGTACACTGGACACTCCGCTGGGTTTCAGGGATTCAGTTCGGTGTTTCAAACCTGGTTTCTGACATTAGAGAATTAGTACCACAGGCAGATGTGCAGAGGAGGGGCGCCACCTGCAGAAGGAACACGGAGTGAGCAGAGTTCCCCTCTCAAAATTACCTTAGGAAAACAAAATAATCCTGCCTTCTACCACCAAAGAACTGAGCACCAGGGAAGTCCTTTGATCTCCAGGGACAAAAGGTAAAGTGAGTAGAGGCGGATGTTCCCCAATGGAACAGAGGAACTAAAATCCAGGTTAGATATATGATATAGGAAATCAACCAAAGAAGCTTAGATTTGCTCATTATTTCATTCAAATTTAATAATTATAATAATGACTTGCCTTTTTTAAATTTTAATGTTTTTAATTAACTTCAGAGAGGAAAGGAAAGGGAGATAGGGAGATAGAAACATCAACGAGTAGAGAGAATCATTGATTGACTGCCTCCTGCATGCCCACACTGGGGATTGAGCCTGACTGGGAATTGAGCCATGACCTCCTGGTTCATAGGTTGACTCTCAACCACTGAGCCAAGCCAGCTCCACCCCCCGTCTTTTTTTGTTTTTGTAAATCCTCACCCAAGAAGTGAAGCTATTTTTCCATTTTTTAGAGAGTGGAAAGGGAGATAGAGGAGTGAGAGAGAAATTGATTGGTTGCCTCCCCCACACACCCTGACTGGGGGTTGGAATCAAGCCCACAATCCAAGTATGTGACTGAAAATTGAACCAGTGACCATCAGGTGTGCAGGCATGCTCTAACTACTGAGCAACATCAGCCAGGGTGACGTGCCATCGTTTGAGCGCTTACTATGCACCATGTACATGGGTACACTGTACTATGTACTGAACATATTTACCTCATTTAATTCTCAGCAACAACCTTATAAAGAAGGTATTATTTTACCCATTTTATAATGAACAAATGGCAGTTCAGAGAGATTGTGTAACTTTCCCAGGATCACACAGCCAGGACATGTAAAGGCTGGGATTTGAACTCAGGTGTGTGAATTCAAAAGCTCATGCTCTCAAATATTGGGTTAGACAACTGATGAACATGGCCATTAAACAGGTTCAAAGAGAAACTCCTTGTCTTTGTTCAAAACTTGTTCCTCTTCCACCTGCATTCCCCATAAAAGAGAGATGACAAAGCAGAATATGATTAACGTATTACTAATTAATTATTGCTAATTAGTAATTATCAGCCAGAGTAAAGTAAGTTCTTCAACTCCCCAACCCCCACTGCCACATCCCATGGCCCAAGCCAGAAACCTACGAGTTTTGATCCCAGACCTAATACCTCACCAGTTTTGTTGATTCTCTCTCATAAATATCTTCAACATTTTTGTATGTTCTCTGTCCTCACTGTTGCTGCTTTAGTTCATGGCTGTCTCCTGCCTGATTAGATGCTCCCGGGGGCCCCTCTCCGCAGCACTGTGTGACTGATTTATAATCGACTCCCCGGTACAGACTACATGATGATGGCTCCACCCGGTGTGGTTCCAGTGCTTGGCACACAATAAGCACTAATCAATATTTGACCAAAAATAGCCAGGAATCATTATTTTCATACCAATGTTATAGGGCTACACTGTGGCCCTTTAAGAGTCCTATGTTGCAGTCTTAACCCCCAGGTTCTGAATGATTCTGGACGTAGGGCCTTTATAAAGGTAATTAAATTAAAGTGGGGTCATTAGGGGTGGACCCTAATCCAACAGGACTAGTTAAAGGAGATTAGGACAATGGAAACACAGACAGAGGGATGACCATGTAAGGACACAGCAAGAAGGAGAAACCAAACTCATGGATTTCATGACCTTGGACTTCTAGCCTCCAGAATTCTAAGACAATCAATTTTGTTGTTTAAGCCACTCAGTCTGTGGTATTTTGTTATGGCAGCTCCTGTAAGCTAGAAAGGAAATCAGATTCAGAAGTTGAAGAAATTAATTAGTAATAATTAATTAGTAATACATTAATCACGTTCTGCCTTGTCATCACTCTTTTATCTTGTGTACCAACTCTTATAACTGATTTAACTATTTTAATATTTAACTTCTTGAGTGTTTAGATATTTTACTTCAACTGGCATTCAGGCAAGGACCCTATCTCATACTTCTCAGTATTCCCAGACTTTTTAGCTAAGCCCAGTGCTCTTTAACAATTTTCAATGCATTTTGTGGTTGTTCTTGTATGGTTGACTGACACAGTTAAAAGGCTAAAAGGAGCTCCATGGCAGATTCCTGATCCTCAAGGAAAACATGCCAAAGAGGGGCCACCATCTCCAGCAATAGGATATGACTTACCCCTGAACCTCCACATATAAACATCTGGATGACTGGTGACTGGTCTAAGACATTATGGAGGGCAATGGTGTACATGTCTGAGGTTAGAATTGTCCACTTTTTTAAAAAAGGTGTGTGTGTGTGTGTGTGTGTGTGTGTTGGCAAGTAATGGGAGACAAGGCCTCTGGGGAACAGGAGCTGTAACATCAGAGTGTAGCCCTTTTGAAAACAGAAGGGACCTAAATCACTGAGCAGGCAGGTGGCTTCATGCCAGAGGCAGATGACCCACTAAGAGAGGGAGAGAACCTGCAAACAAGTCTGGCTCCTGTGTGACAGCTCCCTCTGCCAAGCAGACCCATACATGTCTCAGAGAGAAAGGCCCATAGGGCAGCAGCCCCCAATGCATGTTTTATATTCAAGAATGAAGAAACTTCTCTGGTATCATACAAAATGAAATGGGGAGGGTGGCCCTTACAGAGTGAGAGAAAATTCCCATTAGATGAATTGTAAGGTTCCCTCTACATTTCCTTGCTGACACACCTCCACAGTTTCGTGCAGGTTGGTCTGGTGTCCCACGAGCTGTTTTCAAACATGAGCATAAGATGCCTAATGCTAAGGATTCTTCAAAGTGGCTTAATGGCTCAAAATATTTTGACAGTTTCATGGTGCATATGGTGGGGAAAGTAGCACTGACTAGGCCCATTCCCTCTCACTGATGCATTCAGCAGGAGGGCTTACTATGTACCAGGCCCTAAACAGCTGTGAGCAGAAACAGACACAGACCTATTCTCCTGCAGCTTCCAAGTCCCGGCCACTTACACACCAACCTGGTGGTCTTTGGGTGATTTTTTTCCCTTCCTTTTTTCTTCCTACTGTATTGAACATATATTACTTCAATAAAGAACAAAATAAAACCCTTTATTCTTTAAAATATTTTTATTGATTTCAGAAAGGAAGGGAGAGGGAGAGAGAGATAGAAACATCAATGATGAGAGAGAATCATTGATCGGCTGCCTCCTACACATTCCACACTGGGGATCAAGCAAGCAACCCGGCCACATGCCCTGACCAGGAATCGAATCATGACCTCCTGGTTCATAAGTCGATGCTCAACCACTGAGCCATGTCAACTGAGCTAAAACCCTTTATTTATTTTTTTAATATATATTTTATTGATTTTTTACAGAGAGGAAGGGAGAGAGATAGAGAGTTAGAAACATCAATGAGATGCCCTAGCCGGCTTGCCTCAGTGGATAGAGTGTTAGCCTGTGGACTGAAAGGTCCCAGGTTTGATTCTGGCCAAGGGCATATGCTCGGTTGCGAGCTCGATCCCCAGTAGAGGGTGTGCAGGACGCAGCCGATCAATTATTCTCTCTCATCATTGATGTTTCTATCTCCTTCTCCCTTCTTCTATGAAATCAATAAAGAAATATATTTTAAAAAGAAAAAGAAAAAAGAAATATCGATAAGAGAGAAACATTGATCAGCTGTCTCCTGCACACCTCCCATGGTACATGCCCTTGACCAGAATCGAACCCGGGACCTTTCAGTCCGCAGGCCGACGCTTTATCCACTGAGCCAAACCAGTCAGGGCTAAAACCCTTTATTTTTAACAAATATTACCTTTATCTGCTGATTTGTGCCCTAAATCACTTCTGAAGGTGTCACAAGAACTGGGAATGGTAATACCCTACGCTATGTATTATTCTGAGTCTAATCAGGAGACAGAAATGACACAGTAATTTAAGCACAGGAAGCTTAATACAAAGAGGCATTAAGCTATGAACCAAGAGTAAATATAAAGATAAAAAAAAGAACTCTCACCCAGCGGGTGTGGCTCAGTGGTTGAGCATCAACCTATGAACCAGGAGGTCATGGTTCGATTCCCAGTCAGGGCACATGCCCAGGTTGTGGGCTGCAGGCTTGATCCCCAGTACAGGGTGTGCAGGAAGCAGCCAATCAATGATTCTCATCATTGATGTTTCAATTTCTCTATCCTCCCTCTCAGAAATCAATTACCAAGTATTCAAAAACTAGTGTATGGTAATCTCTCTGCTTTCCAAATCTGAAATCACTAAAAAATATATAACAATAATAATAAAATAAACTGCCCTGGCTGGTTTTACTTAATGGTTAGAGCATCAAACCTGCTGACTTGGAAGGGGAGCCCCTCATAAAGGCTGGGGTTCAGACCTCATTGGAGAAGGTGTGATTGCAGCTCATAGGGGCAGCACAGAATTTTGTCTGGGGGATAGCTGTTCCAGTTGCCAGGCAAGCAGAAAATAATCCTCAAGGCTGGGATGAGGCTGGTGAGAGCGAGTCATGGCGCAAGGCTTAGGGCGTGTGGTGTCTGCCTCAAGAAGGCTCAGTGGGGAAGATGCTCATTAGGCTTGGGTCTGGGCTGCAAGGTCACCAAGAGACTGCTTAGGCACGCAGCTGGAGTAGGATGCCACAGGATATGCCCACACACTTGCACCTCTCATCATGCAGCAGGAGCAAGAAAAAGCAAAAAGCACAGGACACAGAAACCAGAAAGAGAAGCACCTTCCTCCTGCAACATCCCTCCAGCGCCCTCTACCGGCCAACCTTAGCATCGGGCTCACTGTCAAGTAGAAAATGCCTACAACCCTTTCTCCCAGAGCAGGTAATTTGGAGGTGTAAGAAAATAGAGAACTGCCATGAGCTGTTATCAGTATTGAGAACAGGTATTGGTAATATTTTTCTGTAAAGAACCTGACAGTAAATATTCTAAGCTTTGGAAGTCATATAATCTTTGTCAAAACTATTTAATTCTGCCATTTTTTCATGAAAAACAGTATAGATAATACATAAACAAATAAGCATGACTGTGTTCCAATAAAATTTGATTTACAAACAGCCAGTGGATGTGGCCCATAGTTTACCAACTTCTGATTTAGAACTCCGGAGTGAATAATCTCTATTCTGTGAATAGAATTATATTAAGAAGGGGAATGGAACATAAGTGCACAGAGCTGAGTTGGGTGATGGGGATGATCAAAAGGAATTTAAATGATAGTAGTGCCTACTATATAAGGTGTTTTTTATCCAAAATAAGTAAGTGCTATGGACTGACTGCTTGCATCCCTCCCCTCAATTTATATGTTGGAACTCTAAACTGCAATGCAATGGTATTTTGGAGATGTGGCTTTTGGGATGTGATTAGGTCATGAGGATGGAGCCCTCATGATGTATTTGTGTCCTTACAAGAACTTGCTATCTCTCTGGTTTCCTCCATGTGAGGATACAACAAGAAAATGGCCATCTGCAAACCAGAAACTGAGTCCTCAACCGGACGTCAGATCTGCCCGTCCCTTGATCTTGGACTTCCCAATCTCCAGAACTGTGAGAAATAAGTTGTTGTTTAAGCCAGTCAGTGCATGATACTTTGTTACAGCAGCCCAAACTGACTGTGAACTATCATATTAAAGGATCTAACAGAGTTCTTAATAAATTGTTATTTCTAGAGGTATATCTCTATCTATATTATTCATTTCTCTTTTGAGGAAGTTGAGGCTCAGAGGGGCTAAGAAACTTGCCTCAAAACACACAGCCTGGCTCAGCTGGCATTTGGACGACTAGTGTGTATAACTCTTAAGCCTCCCTCTGAAGAAAAGGTTGAACAGGTTTGCTTTAAAACCCCTTTAAAAGATTAGGGCTTACTAAGCTTAAGGTCTTTCAGCTGTGACACACCCCACCCTATATTTTCTGTATCTCTCTGAGCCTACCTGTTCATTGCTCTGTGAGACTTGGGGAGCAATGTGAACCAACAGAAACATTAACCTTATGCTGCTTGCTGTACCACATGTAACAAAGTCCTTTGTTTCTGATCTAAGAGTCTCGTGTCTTCTGCCAGCATCCGTGACCCTGTTCGCATGCAAGTAGTACAAAATCTCACACCCTCCGGTCTTAAACACTCTTGCGCAAATGTCAAGAGTCAGTAACTCTCACTTTCTCATCTCTCACTGCACTTCAACTTCCTGTGGTTTGGCATGAGCCCCCAGTACAATGCTGCAGCTGTTTTTGCTGATGTCACCAAAGACACTCTGACCACGGTTGAGTGGCTGTATTATTCCAGGCAAAATCTTCTGGACATACCCTCCTTCTGAAGTGCCCTACCGTTAGCTTCCAGGAGACTATGCTTCCCTGTCTGTCCCCGCTGGTCCCTTTTATGGAGCCCTGGTCCCTTAGCAGCCCCATCAATGACCTGCCCGCCTCCCTATTGCTCCACTAGCCATCCCTGGTGATCTCACTCACACTGTTGGTTTTAGGAACCTCACGCAGCCTTAAGGTGATGATGCCTTAAACTCTAGATCCAGTCCAGGCCTCTGACACGACTTACCATCCGTCCCTGGCCCTCCCTACCAACCACCTAATCCTCCCTCCTGCTTCCGCTCTCAGTCTGTGATACAACCAGGCACCTCAGTGCTCCTGTAAGTCATCTTTGACCCCTCACTGCTCCTCCCACCCCAGAGCCACGCAGCCTTTGAGTATTGCTTTACTCTCTGTTTTAGGAATCTGTACCCCTAACTCTCACCACGCTGCCCCTACACGGTTGTTCCCTTTCAGGCCCCAGTCATTCCTGCTCTGGGTGCGACTGCAATGCCCAGCTAACTGGGCTTCCTGCTTCCTTTCGGCCCTCTTAAAGCACTCACTGCATTGTTGCCAGAGTCATGTTCCTGATATATAAATCAAATCATATCATTTCCCTGCTTTAAGCCTTTCACTTGCTCCTCACTGCCTGACAATGTGAAGGTTATTAGCAACATGGCTCACCTTGCTCTCTGTTATATCCAACCCAACCTCCAGCCCCCTCTCCCTCAAGGACTCCACCTTCTGATGCCGTGGCCACTATCACTCAAAACAGGGGTGGAGGGAGGAGGTGTCTCAAAAGGATACTCACTAAATGATACTGATTTGTGTTGTCCTGAATCAGGAAGTCCTAAAATGTTGCATTAAACACTAGTCACAACTTATGTCTGCCTCAAACCTATCTGAGTGTCCTTAGTTTTTCTTTAAAAATAACATCACAGTTTGGATCAGGAGCCATATCTCTACCCCATTATTCACTATCAATTTTGCTCTTTAATAATCCCCTTGAGAAATAAACCAAACTATTCTAAAGTATTGGAAGTATTCCAATTCTAAAGTACTGGAAGAAGTATACAATATATAAATGTGTGTGTGTGTGTGTGTATTTCAATTCCTCTTTACCCTAAGCAAACAAACCAACACCCTTGAGTGTCCACCAGGAGGCGCCAGGGGTATCAAAAACCTGCGGTACTTTTCATGGCTGGAGAGGCGGCGGTGGATGCAGCAGCGATGGAACCAATTCTCTTTCTGAGAATCAGTGAGAGGAAAGGGAGAAGAGCTGCGTTATTTTAGGGAAACCTTGTTGCTCTCCCCCTTCTGCGAGTAGATAGTGTGTGGGGTGTGTGCAGGCCCCATGGAGAGACGCTGGTGGCGGCTGCAGTGGCAGCTGGGGCGCCCACCGAGGCTGCAGCCGGCAGTAATCCGACCCCGCCGGCGCGGGCACTGAAGAGGCGCAAGGGAGAGCGGCGAGCTGCTAACAAAAGCCCTCCGCGCAGGGCCAGATCCCAGGACGCTCGGTAAGAGAGCCGGCTCGGAACCGGGCGCGGCAGGGCTAGAGGGGCCCCTCAAACCCACCTCGCTGCGGTACGGTGGGAGGGAGACTCGAAGGGCATCTGGGGCCAGGTGTCTGAGCCTAGACCGGGGGTGGATGCTGCCTTTAGCACATCACACTTGGAGGGATCGGGTGCATCTGGGAGGACCTAGGCACCTTCTTCATCCCCGGAAAACACGGGGGTGGTGGGGGGTGGGGGAATTAAGGGATGGCGGGGGTGGGGAGGCGTGGGCACAGCTCCTAGCAAACCCTAACCAAGAGGCAGGAGAAAGATCGATCACCCCTCCCCGAGAGGCCTTTTGAGATTGAGGCATTTCTCTCAGCCCTTCCATCCCCTCTGGACCCCATATCTGGGTCTCCTTTGGCAGGGAGAAATCAACCATAACTTCTTCCCTAGGCAAGTGGGGTCTTCGCAGCAGTGCACTGTGGGGGATGTACAGGCCTCTTCCTTTTTTGTTCTTGAAAAGCGGCATCCCCGGTTGCCCGCCTAAGCCGCAAACAAATAGGCTAATCCTCCGGGGAATCCTCCAGCGGCCTCCCGGCCCGGCTACTGCCTGCACCTCGATTTTTTCATCTTAACTTGCAGCAGGAAGAAAAGGCATCTAACGGGCCCAACGCCCTGGGGAGCTTGGTCACCGCCTCCGCCCGCTAGCACTCCGGGGCTCAGGGAGAGTGAGGCTGCTCTCTGTGCACCAGTCCCACACCCCGCCCTGGGCTGCCTGGGTTTGCAGGGCATCCTTACTATGATTTACGTTCCATGGGGCCTCTAAACCTCATCCCAAAGCGGCTTAAGCTGGGGCGGGGGGATGGATATGAATGGGGAGGGCGGAACTGCTCACAAATGCACCCCGAGATATCCCTCCATGTCATTCGCAGAGACCCCACAAGAGGACACGTTTCCGCTATGGTGGACCCCATACCTGTAGAGGAGAAGGCGGGAGCCGAGGCTGGAGGCTCCGGAGGAAACGAAGCCGCCGCGTCCGAGCCCCCTGACGCCCAAGGGGCCGAGCAGCCCGCGGCCTCTTCGGCCTCGGCCTCGGCGGCGGCGCCCCGCAAGGCTGACGTCCCGTGCGCAACCGAAGGCGGGCGGCGGGAGCAGTCCCCGCTGCTGCACCTCGACCTCTTCAACTTCGACTGTCCGGAGGCGGAGGGCAGCCGCTACGTGCTGACCAGCCCCCGCTCGCTCGAAGCCTGCGCCCGCTGCGCCGTCAAACCAGTGGAGCTGCTGCCACGGGCCCTGGCCGACCTGGTGCGCGAGGCCCCAGGCCGCTCCATGCGCGTGGCCACCGGCCTGTACGAGGCTTACGAGGCGGAGCGGCGCGCCAAGCTGCAGCAGTGCCGGGCCGAGCGCGAGCGCATCGTGCGCGAGGAGAAGCGGCGCCTCTTCACGCCCCTGGGCCACGCGGCCTCCACGGCCTCCGCCCCCAGCGCGGGCAGCAGCAGCAGCGGCAGCAGCGCCAGCCTCCCGGCCTCGCCCGCGCCGCGTGCGGCCCGCAAGGCATCCTCCAGCCCGTCCCCGGCTCGGCCACAGCCTCCGCCCCCGGGCTCGCGGGCTGGTAGGAAAAGCCACTCCCTGGACTCGCTGTCCCGCCGGCGTGAGGGCGCCCTCAGCTCCGAGTCTGGCGCGTCGTCATCATCCTACAGCGGGGAGAGCCTTCGGGAGTTGCGGTGGCCACCACGGGCGTCTGCCCGGAACAGGGGCCCCGCGGGATCGCTGTCCTCTGCCCCCAACCCGCTGGGCCGCCCCTCTGCCCTGGCCCTCGTGCCGCTCACGGCCCGCAGCTTCAGCCTGGGCGACCTGAGCCACTCGCCGCAGACGGCGAAGCACGTGGAGCGCATCGTGCGCCAAGTGCGCGCCGAGCGGGGCCTGCGCGGGGTCCCGGAGCGCGACCGCAAGATCGCGGCGCTGATGCTGGCGCGACACCAGGAGGAGCGCCTGTTGCTGGAGCAGCGCGCCGCGGCCCACGGCCAGTGGGAGCAGCAGCGCGTGAGCGCCGAGCAGCGTCGGGAGCGCGAGGAGCGCGAGAAGCAGCGCGCCCTGGAGCAGGGCCGCCGGGCCTGGGCCGCGCAGGTGGAAGAGCGACGCGGCCGCCGGGGCCGCGAGGAGCGCGAGGCTGCGCGGCGACGACAGCAGCAATGCGAGCTCAGCGAGGAGCGGCGCCGGGAGCTGGCCGAGCGCCAGAGCCTGCTGCGGCGGGAGCGGGCTGAGCGCGCGGCCCGGGAGGACCGGCTGCGCAAGCTGCAGCAGGAGCAGAACCTGAAGCAGCGGGAGGAAGGCCTGCAGGAAGGGCGCGAGCGGGCCGAGCTAGTCCGCAGGGAGCGCGCCCAGCGCGTGGCGCGTACCAAGCAGCGGCAGGAGGGCCAGCTGCAGCGGGAGAAGCGGAAACTGAGCAGGGCCGAGCAGGCGCGCCACCGAGAGCTGCTTCAGGGCCGGGTCCGCCAGGAGCACGAGGAGCGCGAGGGCCTGCGGAGCTCCCTGGAGGCCAGCCTGGGTCGCGCGCAGGAGAACTACGAGCACTTGGTGGAGCAGCGCGCCCGGGAGTTGCGGGAGCGGGCCCGGAGGGAGGAGCTGCAGGGTCGGCGGGCCAAGGAGGCGGCGGAGCGCAAAGATCGCGAGCATCAGGCGCACCTGGAGGCGCTGGCCCGGGCCGGCGAACGGCGGCTGCAGCACGCCACGCAGGTGGCGGAGGAGGCGGTGCAGCAGAAGGCGCGGCGCGTGGGGCAGAGCCGTTTGGAGAAGGAGCGAGCCCAGCGTGCCAAGAAGGAGAAGGTGGAGAGGGACGAGGACTGCCGCCGGCGCGAGCTGCTCCAGGCCATCGGGCGCAAGCTGGAGCGCAGCGAGCAGCTGTCCCGGGAGCGGCGTAGCGCGCTGGAGAGCGCGCGCTCCACAGCCCGGGCCTCCTTCCACGTGCGCGAGAAGGTGCGCGAGGAAACCAACACGCGCTCCTTCGACCGCATGGTGCGGGAGGCCCAGCTGAACGCCAGCCTGGACCGCAAGTGACCGACACCCGCCCGGCGAGGGTCAAACTGCCACGCTCAGCCCTGCGGGGCATCCCCTTGGCCACTTTGACCAAACCTTGGGAGTCCTCCGTTGGGTGGCAGCACATACAGCTCTCGAATTTTCTGACCAATAAGGCAATAAGGGGACTAACACGCCAGACCTGTCATCTTGCAACCTTTGTTTTTAAAAACTGACTTCCTATGGAAATGACAAAGCACAATCTTTGACCGTATCCACCCGTAGTGGCTCTGGCACCGGCTTTTGCCAAGCTATCTTGTGTGTCCTTTTGGTTGGAATAGAAAAGAGCTGGGAGACAGGGGCTGGGTCGGGACTGGGGAGACGGCCCCTGAGAGGGCCCCTGAGAGAGAGAGCACAGGGATAATTGCCCTCGATGCAGCAGTCATCCCAGGCACCTCTCATACATTGTTGTCTGAGACCACTGCCCTTACTCAACGGAGGAGGCATCTCCCTGCCTCCTCCATCTTTTAAAATATGGCAAGTTTCACAAAGCTCAGAGGCCCACAGAAAAGCACAGCAACTGGAAGGTGTTAGGCCACACTCAAGTGACCCCCCAAAAAAGCTATTGATTTTTGTTTACTTGACTTTGAATCTGCCACTAAGAGCAAATTCTAGTCTTTGTCCTGATAAGTTTTTTTTTATTCCCCTAAGTTTTCTAGTTAGACAATCACCTACAAATAACGATCAATTAGTGTCTTTTTCTCCCTTCTTATTCTCTCAAATGACACACACACACAAATCAGGTGACTTGGTAATGCTGTTTAGCTTTAGCGGAAGCCCCCAGTGCCTGGGGGAGGTGCGTTCCTCAGGCAGCTGTGTTCCACAGGCTTAAGCGTTCTTGCAGGGTAGTTTCAGGGGATGAGGGTCTGAGGACCACCTCTTGGTGTGGAGCTCACTTCTCCCAGACAGCAGCCATGCCTTAAGAAGCAGAGCTACCTTATGTGCCTGCCCAGGCCAGTCCTGCCTAACTCTCCAGCCCCCCATGCAGCCCCAAGGGGTGGCCCCGGGGAGTTTGGACTGTAGGATTCCCTCTGTGAAGGAATCATCACAATGGCTCTCAGAGCAATTGACTGGTGGCTGAGAGCTGGAATTGCCTCTTGGCTGCTGAGAGTTGTACTCACTATGGTTAGCAGTGTATCTTCTCCTCTCCTCCCCCTTTAAATCCTTTCTCACCTCTGACTGAAAGTATTTGATCGGTCTCTCTGTGCCTCACCTTTCCCACTGGCCAGTACTCTTCTCCTGGTACCTCACGGCCTCCCAGATCCAAAGCACCGCCTCAGTATTATTTGTTGGTCTTCTTTGTGCCTTTTTGGACCTGAAGTTGGGAGGCAGGAGGGCTGCTATTGGCAATATGGATTCCTAGTGTTGGAAGGAGCAGTGCACCACACACACATGATCATTTAGCCTCTGGGGGAAAATACTTGTAAGACCAGGCCACTCCCTGGTCCAAAAAGTCCTGTTCAGTTGTCTTCAGGCAACTTAAACCCCTAGAGAGTTTCCCTTCCATGAAGCCGAAATCAGCCCCCAGCAGTACCCATACACTGACTCTGCCTTCATCAGGAAAGATTACTTTTTACATTAAATCAGAATCAGGAAATAAAAGTTACCAAAAAAAAAAAAATCAGGGTAGGCATATATCATGTACATTAGTATTCTGCTGGGCAGAATTGTCCTTAAAATGTCTGGTATTTACACACACACACATACACACACACATGTTTTGTCATTTCTCCCAACCCTAATCACGTGCCGACAGGTACAGGAGTATTGTGCAGAAGGAAGCTGTGCTTAGGTGTAGGTGTTGTACTTAAGATGTTATGAAACCAGGAAAGGAGATATGCCAAGGTTTATTTCTCGAGTGGGTGAATTTTTCCTCAAAGTTTTCTTCTTGTCAATAACCAGGATGTCAGTGAGCTGTAATTATTGGCATTATCTGTGAGTCGGGGCATTAAACTAAAATGTTGGTGTGATACTGGTTATTACCTTGTGGTTCCTCATTTGCTAGAGGGCTTTTGAAACTTTAACAGGGGGTCCTACTTATAGCTACTTACTTCCAAAGTAGGTGCATTCATATGAGAAGACACAATCTGGTTTTCTGGATAAGACACTGGAAGATACATAGGGGATCTTACCTGGCTCTTTAGTTTGCTTTCTGACTTGCTGAGTGACTGGGTAGATCACGTCTCTGTGCCTTGGTTTCATACAAACACAAGGATGAGTCAGAATCAAAATGGTGCTCTCAGTGCTGTGACTTTAGAACTGTGGGTACAGTCACTATAAAGAGAGAGGATCATGTGACTATACTATTCCCAGAGAGTGTATTATACGGTTGTGATGTAGTACAGAGAGGAATGGTCTTGAAAAGCACGTTGCAGATCATAGTGTCACATGTGATGCACAGGCCCAGGTCTGAATATCACCAAATGAGAGAAAAGCGCTGTGTAAAGGAAAGAACTTTTGGATTCTTAAAACAAAAAAACACACCATATAGCTAAGTGGAATTAAAGCAAACACAGAAGCCAAACCTAGTGATAGTAAAGAATGGTTCTTCCAAATTTCAGATGACCCTCTAGAATATAGACCCATCTCTGTATTCTGAAATAAGTAGTCATGTTGCTCTTTGAGGAGGAGCAATTTCCAAGATTCTTTGTTGAGCCCTTTACATATATTCTTTTTTTAAAAAAAAAAATGTTCTTATTGATTTCAGAGAGGAAAGGAGAGGTAGAGAGATAGAAACGTCAGTTATGAGAGAGAATCATAGATTGGCTGCTTCCTCACGCCCCCCACTGGGGATCGAGCCTGTGACTGGGGCATGAGCCCTAACCAGGCATTGAACTGCAACCTCCTGGTTCATGGATTTACGCTCAACCACTGAGTCACACTGGCCAAGATATTTATATTCTTCTTTTTGAAATTATGCCAGAGGGGGAAATTGTTTCATATTCTGAAAACCAGCAAAAGAGCTCTGACCGTTTTGGCTCAGTGGATAGAGCGTCAGCCTGCGGACTAAAGGGTCCCAGGTTCGATTCCGGTCAAGGGCATGTACCTTGGCTGCGGGCATATCCCCAATGGGAGGTGTGCAGGAGGCAGTTGGTTCATGTTCCTCTCATCCATATTTCTAACTCTCTATCCCTCTCCCTTCCTCTCTGTAAAAAAATCAATAAAATACATATTTTAAAAAAACCAGCAAAAGAAAATTGGAGGTGGCAGTGTGGCAGAGATAATGGTGGAGAATGGCTTGCTTCTCCTGATGTGACCATTGTAACAAGTGCCCTGAATTTGCCTCGGGGCACCAGGCTAAAAGTTCTCACAATCCACTTCCTACCACACAGCTCTGAAGTGGCCCAAGCCCTTCACTTGCCTTCTTGGAACATCCTGAAGTGAGGTGAGGAGGAATGGAAAGTGTTGGAAGAAGCTTTAGTGTGGTTCATTGCCAAAGAAACAAGCGGGACACTGTTTCAGATGGAATCACACATAAAGCTAGCCCAGTGACCTGCTCAAGCAGTGAACAATACTCATACCACATCTGGACAGGAAGGTGGAAATTTTCTTTCGGAAGCACATGGACTTTGAGTCTTCAATGGGAGCAGTGAGCAGGATTTGCCAAAGGCGAAGAGTCTGGTGTTTAAAAGGCGTATGAGAATGCAGCTTGTGTTCATGCCATTCTGTAACACCTACTACTTACTCCCCCGCCGCTAAAAAGTCCATTGAAACACAGAGGTGACTGACTCTTCATAAGGGACTATATCTTGTTTATCATTAATTCCCTCGTAGCTCATGGTTTAGCACCTCACACCGGGTAAGCACATAAATACCGGATGGAGAGAAGGACAGACGATAGATGGATGACGAACAAAAAAATGGTGACCAGGGTAAATCGATATAAAATAGATCAAGTGGATAGGCCTCCATTCTTTCAACTAATTGGTATTGAGTACCTACTACGTGCCCGGCACTACCCTTGATGCTGGGGAGACGTTCTCTGATCATTGACCCAGGAACCATTTACGCTGCAATGTCATGAGCAGACACCTTTATTTCCCTGTTGGGCTTAATTACCTTCCCATCCTGGTACCCATTTACAGGCAGACCTGATGGTTCTAATTTCAAGCATGTTCTCTTTCATGAGAACACTCCATCTGCCAACCAACCATCAGCTAAGTCTTTGTTGTTCTCTTTCAGAAAACCTTGATTAATCAGATCAAATTCACAAGGTCTTGTACATTAGCTTTAAATCCCAGTCAAAAGAGAGAGATTAATTACCTTCAAGGGCATTGGTCTGTGGTGCCTTTAGCAGAGGCAGTGTAAATAATGATCGTGGACCTGGAGAAGCACGCCTCGGCTGTGCGAAGTCCCACTCACCAAAGTGGGATCAGTTCCATCATTCAACTGTTCTCGCTGAGACAAGAAACTACATTTCAGAAGCATTTCCAGTTTTAAAGTCCCAACAAAAAGATTTCTGATCAGTACTAAATCGATGAGAAAGTTCATTGAACCAGAATATCCCACTTCTTAAGACTTCCAGGTGATGGGGGTGACACGAGGTTGCTGTGGAGACTTGCCATTTTTTCCGCCATAGGACTGCATCTCCACCCCTGACACATTTGGCAGAGGAACATAAGGAAACTTGGTATCTCTTGGCACAGGCTGGCTAGGGGCTTTCAAGGACCCAGCAGAAAACTCTGTGACACATTTAGCTCTGGGTGTCAGATGCAGCGCCTACAGGATTACATGCGGTCATGTGTTTTGCAGAAGAGCATTTTGTCTGCTCACGCGTTTGTGCTCTGTCTCAGGGAGCTCTGAGGCAGTCTCCACTTGCGCCTCCTCCCTGCCCCTGCCTCCACTACGCGCCCCCAGCCTGGCGCTGCTTTGGTTTCTCATAGCTCAGGCTGGGACGGGTGGAGTTAGTAGCGGACGTTAGGATGGATATAGAAGGAGAAAGTGGTTTCTCTCTGAGGAACACTGGTAGTCATTGTCCCCAGTGTGATTCGTCAAACATTGTTGTGTCCCACATGAGCACAAAAACCTAGTCCAAAGTGATTTCTAGATTAGGTGTCATTTAGCAGTGTTCGATGGCATGTTTTTGTCAGACACCTGCACGATTCACAGGACGGGCAGAAAGATGCTCTAGATCTGAACACTCACACACACACACACACACACAATCGGGAGGAACCAATCCCAGCATCACCATTCTTGCAGAGGGAGGAAGCCTGTGGCCATCTTATTCTCCCAGGAAATGGTAAGCTCTGGTAAAATGGAGCTCGCTGAACCTTGTTGGGGGTCCCTTGATTCACCAACCTCCAGCCCCAAGGCCCCTTCAGGTTCTGGCCTATAATCATGGTATCTATGTCCCATCCTTGAGCCACAGGAGTGACAAAGGCTTTTCATGCTGCTGCTACACTTCTCCTTCCTTCTACTTGGTGGGAGAGACTGTCTGGGAAATGGAATTTCAAAGCCAAAATGTTGATCTTCGGAACATAATTGTGGCAGAATGCTAAATATCTACAAAATTCTGAAAGTCCAATCCATGGGGTCACCATACCTCCAAGGCAAAGCGTTTGGCAAAGGAGCAAGAGTCTTGATGTATTCAAACAATTACCAACGGTTCCACATACCCCTCTCGTCATCTGTAGGATGGGCACAATAAATTCTACTTGGTAGGGAGTTATTAAATGAGCTAATGCTTGGAAAGCAGCACAGTCCTGGCAGATAGCATTCAACGTGTGGAGACTGTTATTCTGAACTTCGAAGGGTGGAAAGGGAAGGAATGGGATGGGTTGAACTTCAGCCAGGTGGTATTGGTGGGCACCAGGCTTGGATGACAGCCCTTTGTGGTTGTCTGTATCCCTGGCTGTGTGGCATTCCCCCACCATTCCAGAGGAAGGGGCCCTGGAGTAATGGGTCCCCAGAAATGTGCTGTAGTCTGTGGCTGGGGGAGGGGAAGGGTGTACCTTGTTTACCAGACGTTTGGCAATAACATTGACATCTGATTATAATATTTGAAATGATGCCTAAAATGACAGAAAATTTTAAATTTGTGAATCTTTCTTGGGGGGAAGATGCTGTGTTTCTGCCCTGGTGAAACCCAAATTCTATGGAAGCATCTTTAGCAGAACCAAGTGGGAGAAGCTTTGGAAGGACCACTGTTCTGGGGGCCTTAGTATTACAGGATGTGGCACCTGGCAGGGAATCTGAGATGAGCAGCCATCGCAGCTATGGCCACATGGGAATGAGGAGGAGGGTCCAGGACAAGCCCAATGTGGGAAAGGGCTGATGGGCTCACTGTAGGAACAGAGATTGGGGCAGGAAGGAGAGGTAGGTGTGCAGTAGCATCAGTTCATCCTCAATAAATGACTTCCTCTGAGAAGGCTGAGAAAATGCCCAGCCTCCTTTCCTGCCACCCCAACACACTATCCTACAGACAGCTGCATGGAGGTCAGCTGCAGGACTGGGTTTGTAAAAGTCTGTTTTCCACTCTGAAGTACTGTACAGGTCAAGCGGTCGGTGCTAGCTCTTGAGGACAGAGTCACCTGCTTTGTCATCTTTCTATTGCCCTTGGGTACCCTACAGGGAGGCCCCAGTGGATCTCAGAGGCCTCCTGAGCCCTCAGCAAAATAGTAGAGTAGGCAGACTGTGCCTCCTACAAGCATATGCTTATTTGAAAAGAACTCACAGGGTGAGCAAAACACAGCCAAAGGGAGCAATTTGCTAATGCTGGGATTGCAGGGCTAATGATAACCCATATGTACTAAGCATTTACATTGTGCTGATGACTGTTTTAAGAACTGAATCCTCACAAGATCTCTATAAAGTAAGTACACTATTATTCGCATTTTACAGATGAGAAAATTGAGGCACCAAGTTTAAGTAACTTGTGCAAGTTCACACACCTAGTGTTGGGCAGAACTGGACTTGGACTCCACTTAGTCTGGCTGTGTAGCAAATGCTTATAACTAGTACACATGGCTCAGCCAAAAGCTCTGGCCTTACACTTCATAGTCTGCATCCATTGCCATAGGTAGGTTGAGAATTCTGCCCGGGTTCCCACTTCCTGCAACTGTCGGTGGCGAAGCAGCATCAGGTATTACACCTCAGTTCAGCAACCTTAGTACCTGAGCTCTGGCTAAGAAATAATTCAGATCCAAGACTCAAACTAGAAGAGAAAGTTTATTTAGAAAGTGACAGAGGTAGAAGAGGTGAACCTTATAAAAATAGGTTCATAAAACAAAAGAAGGGCTCTTGGACTTAGGAGAAAGAGGGAGACAAAAGGGAAAAACAAAATAAAACAAAATCACGCCTGGGGAAGGGAAGGGAGTAGGTAAATGCACAGGGCTTGCTCCATAGAGTGGGCGATGCTGGGTCCTCTGTCCTCAGAGCTTTTAAGGGAAAGATTTTAGGGGAAGTCCCAGGGGAAAATCTCAATAGAATATTCATCAGCTTTCCAGGTCCTGGTTTCCACTGACCGGTCAGTGCCAGGGCAGGGGCCATTAGTCAAAGTCTCTGGTCCTGAGGCAGCCATGGCATCAGTTGTCTGGTTCTGCTGCTTTTCTGGATCTTGATGTCATCCCTAGGGGCTAATGAGTCACATGAGGCCACTCTTCAGCCCATTGGTCCTCCTCCAAGAAGGTCTACCACATGACCAGAGACATGCCAGGGGAGTGGAGGTCAGGGAGGGTCCAGCTGCATGACCATCAGTATGAAAGGTCAGGGGTCTAATCCACAACCAGCGACATGCTAGGGGAGGAAAGGCTATCCTGCGGGCCAGGTCCTAATTTTTCCCACTTTTGCCTGTTGCTGGGCACTCACTTGGGGCTTTCTGCCCTGGTGACCTTCTGTACCTGGCCCGTCATCCTTGCTCAGCTCATGTCTGTCTAACTGCCCACCATACAGCCGCTAAAAGAAGTGAAAACAAATGACAGGGAGGGAGGGAAGTGAACTTCCCTGGGAAGGGGAAGGGATGATCTATGAATGGCTATTGAAATAAGTAAAAGCATCATTATGTCCAAGAAAGGAGAAAATGTGTGAGCACATAGACATAAATTAGGGGAATAAAACGAGAGAGGATTGATCAGACAGTCAAACCTCAGAGGGAAGGTGGGGAATGGTGGGGGTAAGAGGGAGAGATCAACCAAAGGACTTGTATGCATGCATATAAGCCTAACCAATGGACACAGACACCAGGGGGGTGAGGGCATGAGTGGGGTGGGGGTAGGAGGGCAATGGGGCGATAAGGACACATATGTAATACCTTAATCAATAAGGAAGAAAAAGGAGGGGAGGGAGGGAGAGAGGGGAAGAGAGAGAGAGAGAGAGAGAGAGAGAGAGAGAGAGAGAGAGAGAGAGAGAGAGAGGGAGAGGCTGGGGAATACTAGGATGAATTCATAAACAGAAACTTCAGGTAGGTATGAATGTTGTGAGCACATGAGCATGGCTGAGAAGGTCACTGCCTCAGTGGAGGAAGACAGGCTCCTCGCTGCAGCCACCTGAGGCGGCCGCAGCAAGGTCCAGGGAGGAGAAGAGCAAACCGGTGCCTTAGAAACTGGTAGTTGCTCTTTAGGTCCTGACTCAAAATGTGATCATAGTCTATAGGTGTCAGGTCTTCATAGACCAGGGGTGGGAAACCTTTTTCCTGCCAAGGGCCATTTGGATGTCTATCATATCATTTGCTTAATATAACTCCCTTAATAGAAATGGACGTTGCTATGAAAAATGCTCCTAGATTTATTGAATTTTGAGTCCTGCCCGCAGATGCCTTGGCAGGGCCAGACCAAATGGTTTCACGTGCCTGACACTCCTCTCCCCTGACAGACAATGGGGGGCAAGCTGCCTCTAAGGGGCTTTCTAAACGTCACCAAAACTCCTAGCCAAAAAAAAAAAAAGTAACAAAAACATACAAGTTTCTTGCGCTTGTGATTAAACCAGTTAACAAATCTGTGAAATCTACTAGAAGGTACTTTTAAGATATTTCCTCTCTCTCTCTCTGGGCACCAAAAGTGACTTGGTGCCTACCTCAAGTAGCAGAAAACATATACAAAGCTCAAGGGAAAAACAGTGTGCTTCATGACCTTGAGGGAGTGACCCTGAGGTGCATCATTGGGAAGGTGACTTAAACTGGACACAGAGTGCTAAAATTTAGAGTGACTTAGGCTGTATTTGCCAGGCAAGGGAAAAATCCATTACTGATTTTCTTTAGTGATCTTTTCATCTAGTCCTGAAGATGCCAGATTGACTGGAAACTTTCAATTAGGCTGAACGATATGGAATTGTTGATATTCAACTGTTTTTTGACCTAAAAAAGCAGCGGTCAACAGAGTGACTGGTGCCCTAAATGGGAAGCCCTTTCAGGAACTGGGAGTAGGAGTAGGAGGGAGCTGTCCAGGTTGCTGGGGCATCCAGGCTCATGTGGAAAGAGATGTCCTATAAGGAGCTGGCACAGACAGGTCAAGGGCAGCCTGCTGGCGTGCACAGGCAAAGGGCAGCTTTTCTGCCTGCGTGACACATACATTTATGCTAGTGCATCTAAATAGGAGCTCACTCAGTCTCCTCCACAGACTGGGCTGAAAGGCAGTTCATTTCCCTA